>JALLPD010000865.1:0-13989 GCA_036940065.1 Cyclotella cf. meneghiniana
TTTTGAGGTGGATTTGTAAGCAGGTGGGTTAGTGCAGTGTCAGGTTTTCCATCCCAACTCTGCTAAACCCACCAGTGCCACTGATGCTGCAGAATCCAGCACTGCCAAACCCTGCCAAACCTGATGCATCCTAACCTGATACCTCCAAACCTGATGTTACCAAACCAGCCAGGACAAAACCAGCTGCCAACAAACCCTCTGCTGCCAAACCCACCACCTGCCAAACTTGCCGCCAGCACACCCACCGCTTCCAAACCAGTGGCCGCTACCAAACCTGACATAAAACTTTTTAATTGTAGATTAAATTTTAATTTGGTGGAGGATTTGTTGGTGGCTGGTTTGGTGATTGGTTCCGCCATGACTGGTTTGGTGGCAGCGGGTTTGGCCACAGCTGGTTTTGCAGCAACTTGTTGGTGGCAGCAGGTTTGGCGGCATCCATTGCATTCTTTTTTTGATGGCAGCAGGTTTTGATTCAGATTTGGAAGCTGGCAGGTTACTGTGGTGTCAGACCATCCTGACTCTGATAAACCCTCCAGTGCCACTGATGCTGCAGAACCCAGTGCTGCCAAACCCTGCCAAACCTGATGCATCCTAACCCACTACCTCCAAACCAAATCCTACCAAACCAGTCACCACAAAACCTGCTGCTGCTAGATCCATTACCGCTAAACCTGCCACCAGCCAAACTTACCGCAATCACACCCACTGTAGCCAAACCAGTGGCCGCTAAACCCACAGCCACCAAACCCAACACCCAAATTGGTTCATAAAACTTTTTAATGGTAGATTAAATTTTAAAATAAAACCTTAAAAAATCTTTGGTTTGTACTCATATTACTTATTTGATTTATACGCCTACTAATAAATGACCCATAGTTAGTCGAACGGACTATGTCTTCACCATGTCTTAATGGTTTCAGAACAAAAAATCTGACATTCTCAAAAAATTCTTGACCAGTCAAGAGGTCAAGACTTGTCTTGACCATAACTGGACCTGCTGTGTTTCTGCTGGATCATGTCTTGACCAGTCAAGACACATCTTGACCAAGATTATTCATTTAGACTTTATAAAGTAACACTTTCTCAATTACCAGAAAGCATGTCTTGTAATATAGGAAATAGTATTAAGGGGCTATCATGGTCAAGACATGGTCAAGACATGTCTACTTGCCTGATTTTTCTCACTTGGTCAAGACATGGTCAAGACAATTGGACAGTAGTAATATAAAGTTTTTATGGGGGAGAAACTAGTGGCAGTATTCAACAAAAAGGCAACGTATCCAATGCCATCTTGTGCACTTACCCTGATCCATACAAAAGTTTCATCATCTTGGATGCATCTCAAAAATATGCAATGCAAGCAATGATAGTCAAAGAAGTTGATTGTGTCAAATAAGTCATCAGCACCTTCTTACAGAAATTCAATGACACCCAACTCAAGTTTTCAGTTTAAGAGCAGGAATTATTGGAAGCACATCAGACATGCCAATTCTGTGTTGACATCATCTACAGTTGTGACATTCTGACTTGTTGTGATCATAAAAAGTTCACTAGTGCAGAAACTAAACACACAAAATTTCTCGTCCGAAGCCAATGCATAACCATTGACCAAAACTACATTGCAAAGTTCAAACAGTTTGCTGGTGAACTCAACACTGGTGCCAATGGTCTCAGCTACTTGGTAAATGCCAGTGAGGTACCCAATTATGTTCTCTTGCAAATCCAAGCCATCAACAAACTTGATGACAATATCAACAAAGACTTTCCACCCTTAAGTATTATATCACCAACACAGTGAAGCAGCCTAGTCAGGTTTTGATGCATTAGTTTTTTTCCAAGCAGAACAGCTCCACAGCCACCTCAAGATGCTACAACATCTGTACTAAAGTACAAAGGCAAATCAGGCAACCAAGAAAGTGGATGATGTCAACCTCATGACTCACTTGTTGTGTATGTGTCCGGCCAAGTGGCAAAAATGATACAACTTGACAGAGAACAACCCACTTGGCAGTACAAGGACCCTCCTTTTAATCCTTAAGAACACCAAAAACATGCCAAACTCAATGCAAAGCCCCCAATTGGTATCAGAGCTAAAGGGGTCGGTGGGAAGTGCAAGATGGAGTTGATGGAATCCTGCATTACTAAGAAACCAAAACACTTGGGCTGGACTGAAAGACACTGTGAGCACTGCAAAAAGCACAGGTTATCACAAAATAGTCCAAATAAGCATGACTGCCTATGTTTCAACAAGGAGAACACTCCTATTAATAAGCCCTATGAAAGAAATCAGGTCAGAAGATGCATTTTTAGCCCAGATTGACAGGACATAACAAAAGATGTACTCCAGATCACAACAAATCACCAGTTGCACAAAGCAAGAAACATTGTGATTAATATTCTGACAGTGGTAACAACTGTGACTACTTTTCTTGAAGTGGCAGGTCTGAAATTAGTTATGTGTAAGAAATGTAAATTAAACAATTGGATTAAAAATTATGCTTACCTTTGTTTCAGTACAGCTATTCCGCAAATTTATTTTGAATGTAATAATGATATTATGTTGAAGCCTTTCAATGCAAAAAAATTCAAAAAATCTTGCAACAAGAACAATAAGTCCCAATAAAAAATTGAAAATAATTTGAATATATTAAAGGTGAAGAATTCAAAAAATCTTACGACAAAAAAATATCACTAATGAAATGGGGGTCGCTTAGGACACTGCACGTGCTCCCAGCAACAGAAACATATCAAGCAGTATGAAAACAGTGATAAAGAAGATAATGTGGTTTATGGTGGTACAATCCATATGCAAGGCAAAAACTACACACAAACACCAAGGATTGCCCTGATGTCACAACCTTAACAGTTATAATGGCACCAGCAACTGAAAGACAATCCTCCAGAGTCAGCAAGCAACATCTGAGGAGATGCCCCAGTAACAGAACTAAGATCCTACTGGCCTCTGGGTCTGACGGAGACCTTAACTTCTTACAATAGGATAAGACGCCCCTTTTCTCAAGTCTTGGCATACATCAAATGGTAACTTCCAAACCACTGGAAGTGGGAAATCAAAGTAAAATTCTTTGAATATTCTGCAAGAAATGAGTATTTTATACAGCCAGATATTGTAGAATATTGCAATGATGTTATGACCAAACCAGGGTTGACCTCCTTCTTGGTAGTAACACCCTGAAAGAGTTAGGAATTGACATAGACTTTTGAACAAAAGAAAAAACACTTGATGAAATCTCACTGTCAATAAGAGATATCAATAAAGTAAGGAGAAGAAGGCCAAAATCTCAGAGCACACTTGAGGCCACTACATACCCATCCAAGTTCTAGATATTGAACATAAAAAGGAAGATCTCAGAGCAATTGTGGAAAATGATTGCAAGCAGCTTAGTGCCCTAGAATGAGCATCATTTCTGGAGCTCCTACAAGACTTCAAAGAGTTATCTAATGGGACACTAGATGACTGGGATTGTGGCTCTGTATCTTTCCTGTTAAACAAGAAGCAATGTCACATTATAGCCAGCCATTTCCAATACCCAAAATGCACTTGAAAAGCCCTACAGAAATTCACAGACACTTGGAAGTGCTGAAATGTCAAGCAGACACTGATTGGACTTTGCAAACTTTTATAGTGCCAAAAATGGACATTTCTGTACCAGTTGTCGACTAGTTTGGGGAAGCTAATAAACTGATTGTGAGAAAGCCATTCCCAATACGCTTTACATATGACACAGCCTTTGATATACTGTGGGCTATTAAACCCTTAGATTGGATCCGGATATGTCTAGAATATGCACCATTATTTTGCAATGGAGTATATTTCTGATATGTGACTACCTATGGGTGTTGCATATTCTCCTGACATCGTCCAGGCTAAGATGTCTGACCTAATGATGATCCTTGAGTTTGTCCAAACTTATATATTGGTGATCTACTATGCATCTTCAAAGGTAGCCTGGATGACACCTAACTAAATTAAAGAGGGTTCTCATAAAGTTGCAATATGCAGGCTTGAAAATCAATGCATGGAAGTCCTCTTCTGTGCCATGGAAACAGAATACCTTGGACGAACTTATCCAGAGATGATTCTTGAATTGACACCATCACAGAAGCTCCTCAGATTTCTGGGCATGTTCCACTACTGCAAAGACATATGGGAACGATGCAGTGGAATTCTTGCACCACTAGGTGGTGAGTACAGACACACCAGAGTCACAAAGGCCAACAAAGCCAAAAAAAGCCACAGCATTGGCATTCCATGACACACATTCAACAAAGTAAACAGAACAATTGCCGGAGATGTTACCTTGATCTACCCTGATTATTCCCAGGGCTTTAATATTTACACAGACAGCTCAAAGGATCAATTAGGAGTTAAAATAACTCACAACAACAGACTGCTGGCATTCATCTGTAGAAAACTGAGCCTGATGCAGCAAAAATGTGACATAACCGGCCATAGGGGAAACACTGAAAAAGTTCAAAGAAATGCATTAGGGAAACAAATCACTGTCTACACTGACTACAAAAATCTAATCAGGATGTTATAGGCCTGACCACTAATCAAGTGTACCACTGGAGATTACTCTTAGAAGAGTATGACCCCACAATTGTATATATCAAAGGCATGCAGAACACCATTGTGAATCCCATTTCATGACTGGACTATGGACCCATCACAGACAACAGGTCAACCTGAATGAAATTTGCCCAATGCTGGCGTTATGATAACTAAGTACAAGAGCATAGTGAAATATGGCAAATACCAAGAAATCCATGAACCTTTTGTTCACCAATCAACATGAAGAGGACTCTATCTATCCACTCACAACCAGAGAGATAGCAGAGGCACAGCAACATGACAAAGACCTTAAGATAAAGTTTAGACAGAAGGCAATTCCCCCCTGCTGGTCAAAAACATAAAGTACGGTGTAAAGATGGCAAAATGGTTATTCAAAAGAGCCTTCAACATAGTGCAGTAGCCTGGTTCCACCACTACCTACAGCACTCCAGGAACAAGTGTCTCAAAGAAACCCTTTGTATCTAATGTATTGGAAAGCCTGATACAAGCCAAGGATGCTTTCGGGGATGTTTACCCAAGATATGCCCAAATGGACACATTCTCAGAAATTAATGAACCTGCCAAAAATCTTTTTACAATTCAAATCTCAAAAATGTTTTTAACTTTCCAACATGTACCAGGACTGTGAAAAACCCACTCATGATTTGTAAGTCTCTTAAAAGATCACACCATAGATTTGTAGGCCCTACACATCCCTCAATATGTCTTTAATGTAAACATGTTTTTTCATATACATGATAGAAGCACGAGGACTGATATCCAGTCTCCATATTCCAATGGATACATGGGTGTATTCCAATGGATACATGGGTGCAGAAGGCAACAAAGAGGATACATACAAGAAAGGATGCATGAGCTAGATCAAATATCTGCAGTATGCTTGACACCTTATTGATGAGTGACATAGGCCAAGAATCTGCCTTATTTAGTACCCTTAGGTACTAAAAATTAAAATCCCAAGTGGCAAGGACTCCTCAGGAAAAGGTCTCCATTGCCCCTGATCCCAGAGGCATGGACTCCCCATCACAGGAGTCCATAGCCCCAAACAAGAGAACACTCTTGAGAAGGGTAAAAAGAATACCAAAACCATGTAGAATCTACACAAAGTTTGCTTTGAATAAAAGGATGCAAAAGGGATTAGCATTGCCCTTACATCCTTATTTTACATGAAAAATATCTCATAAAAATAAAACATTGACCCGTATCAATCAACCTTTAAAAAACTTTCTTCTTATTTTTTTCCAACCAAATGGCTGAGGTCAATTAGACTTGGTTTCATATCCACATTGTACACACATCATGACAATTGAAGTGCAGTTCTACAACTCCACTTTCTTGACTCATGTACATCATTTGGCAGGAAGCATAAGTCAACCAGAGTCTTCAATGAGCCCAACAGGGAAAATTATGCTAGAGATCAACATCAAACAAATCATGGTGATGCTTGACTGCTGAACAAATCATGTCATTGTCAGCAGCTTCTAGCGGCACAGTCCTAACAACCATCAGTGTTCTATTCACTCAAAACCTTCTATGCAGTGCCTACTGCCTACTGTAGTGAGAGGGGAGCCTGATGTTTGACATTCTTTCTCTTGCATACACACAAACAATAAGAGACAAAGAGGTGACACTAAACGACCTTAAGATACCCTCTCAAAGAATAATGGTCAGCGGTTGGTGCAACGATAGTTAAAATAAGAATATCCTGCAAACAAGCAGTCTGTCTGGCCGTGATACTTGGTCTATCACAAATTTCAATGACTGGGCACTCAGGGTTTCATGCAGATGTAAGTCATCATCATTGCTTAGGAGAGCAAAACACAACAAACATCACATGTCACAAGCAAACAGTGAATGACATCAGCCTCCCTCTCCACAAGCACTTACGCTTATGATCGATACATACCAGCATGGATGTATGACATGTCATGCATCAGTAAGAATTTTTACATGTGACCCCAGTTTTTGCATGCTGGTATTGGCTCAAAGGATGTCTTGTTTGCTGAGGTTTTATTTTTCCACTGTCACCTATATCTCCAATCATGGGGGCAAGTGACATAGGCCAAGTATCTACGGCCAAGAGCACTATACATTTTAAGTCCTTCTATTTACTTAAAATATCATTGAAATAATTTGATTTTCTTGCAAAGGAGAAGTAGACAAGATATTGTGGATCTTGAAGGTTCAAAGATATAAGATCAAAAAATACACCACATATTGTACCAAAAGTGTGGAGAATCTACATGCCAGGTCAGTTAGATACAACATGCCAGAATTATGCTGCTATTCTACATGCTTGTGCTGCAAGTAGCAGCACTATTTTTAGCAGTAGAATAATCTCATAATTTAATTTTCCACACCACTTACATGACTTCATAGGATTCCTACCAAAATCCTTATTAGTTATTATGGCTTATATCACATTTACAGGTAATCAGTCCTAGAAATATTGTATGAAATATCCCCGCTATTTTCAAAGCAGTGAAATTTTTCTCCTTTTGTTGATTACAGAATGTTTCTACTGAAGTAAAAAGGAGTGAAAAATTTTCACTCCTTTTTGGTCGATTCCTATGTAAAAAATAATGAAATTCTATTGGGCCTTCAACCTTTTTTACAATACCGTCAAATGGCCGACCCGATGTGTGCCATTCCAAAGCAATGCCAAGAAAAATTTTATTTAGTCATTACTTTTGACATGTTTGTGTTTCTTACACATGTAAAGTTTCATTCCATCATTCAACAGCATTGCATCTTGCAAGAGTAAGGGACAAATAATAATTCACCATGAATGAATACTTTGTATTCACCCGGCCAGAGTGAGTGAGCACCCCTTCATTGAAATTGTATAATGTGGCACTTATTTCACCAATAAGCAATGGATTATAATTCACCACAAATGAGTACTCATCTGGCCAGAATGAGCAAGCAACCCTTCAACACGATTGCGTAATTTTTCACTCATGTCATCAGGAATCTTGGATGCACCCTCCCATCATCTAATCAACAGCAGGCATAAACCTACATTAATCAAGCATGGTTGCACATCTGCCTGTGTAGGTCACAGAACCCAAAAACTTGGAGAATCTACTGACATGTAGACAGTAGATGTGGCTAATCAGCCCATCAGTGCAAAACATAGAGATGCTTGAATATTATCACTCTTTTGCCTAATATGTCAATCAAATGATAAACTCTTTTGCACTTGTGGTTATGCGTGGTCTTTGTACTGATGACATCAAATTTAATGCAACAATCATCCATACCCTCATCTCAAAAACATACACCTAAAAAATACAAACCATGACTGACAAAAGAGAAGATTTCAGAAGGTGAACAAACAACAATCAAAACAAAGGATACAATAATGAAACAACGTACAACAAACAAACATTATTGATTATGCTCCTATATTACATCAGCTAGGACTCAAACAAATGAATCATGCATCTTCTTTCTTGGTTGAGACCTTTTAGTTGAATTCATTTAATCTAAGAATGGCAGTCCAGTTATCATGAGGGGTTACATCATTCAAATCTTCTGTGTAAGTCAAGTGAACCCCAGCAACAAGTAAGTTTTCTCTTGGTAAAGGTGGTTTTCATCCTCCTTGGTGTATGTCCCATTCACATCACAAGCTAATTCAGAGTGCACGTCCTGGTTGCTATTGCCAGTTCCTATTCTTTTACTCTGATATGCTGCTAACTTAGCATTCATTTAATTGCTCAAAATTTCAGATTTGCTGCTGTAGTACTTTGCCATGGCTATAAACATGTTATGGATGGTTCATCACCATTAGCCTTACCTTTTGTAGTGCAGCAAAGTGGTACTTCACATGTTGCACACTAATAACAAATCTGTCTTTAGAAACCCTTTGACCATTGAATGCAGGGTACTTTTCAGCTTTGCAAGAGTTCCATTCTATGTTAAAGGTATTGATACTACAGAGTGGTGAAATGCATTACTTGAGTATGCACATAGCTTTGCGAGACAATTGTTCTCCATGAAATATTTTAGCCTATGAGAGGTTACTGGAAATCTCATTTTATGTTTCTCCACATGAAAGCTGTAAAGGTCAAAAGCTTTTTCGGTGGAAATGACTCAGGATGAACAGTGATCCAAAAATTGAGAAATTTCACTAACAAATGATATTGTCGATCATCATCTTTTACCTATTGCTCTGTCACATGAAATTGAACCTTCTCTCTAGCACTGTTCTTGAATAGTGCCATAAATAGTGCCATAAAATCACCTGCATGTAGCAATATTGTCATTCATAGCAATGAAAGTCTTGCTCAACTTTTTAGCCCCAAACTCTTCAGCGTATTCCTCTCTCTTCTGTCAGAACCCTCCATGATGAACTGTTTGGCCTAGATACAATAGTCCATCCATCTTCATCAACACAATCTTTTCAAGCTGCAGGGAGGTCTTTTATCAATGATTGCCATTCCAGTTGGCAGATCTGGGATGGCCACCTCTGCACTTGACAGATTCCTATACAGTGCTCTTGCCATGACAGTGAATGATTATTTTGGAAGTGTTGTGTTGATAGGAAATATACATAGTGTTTTGGATAGATGGCCACGCATCAGCACCAAAATGGCATGCTATGCAAAAAGGTAGACTATTTCTGAAGCTAGACAATTTTCTCATTCCATATTTTTTAATTCAGATTGGAATGGATAATAAGCGTTCTCAATGTTCTTTATATGATCATTATCAGAAAAAAAACGATGGTTTTGTTCTTCTTTGTGACGTGGCATACCGATGTAACGTATGTAGAAATATGTCAATTTTTTTCCTTGTCAAGATTTATTTTTGCAGAATCTTGACATTGTACAAAAATCTGCCAGGCCTAAAGAATGCTCTAATGTCTAAAAGTGACGTAATTTTGTCACATTTGTTTGCAAAATTTTTCAATTCAATAATGAAAATGATAATGATCGTTTTTCATTGTTATCATTTCAATAATGATGGATGAACCTTCCACATCCCATTTTTTCATGTTTTGCATGCTTGTCCAACTACGACATAACAAATTGATGCGCGCAGATGTACATGCCATGGGCTTGTTGCCATTCACACTAGATATACCTTTGCACTGACATGTCTACCACCATGGAATCTTCCTCCGTATCCACCCCTGTGAACGAGATGGGAAAAAGTGCTCTTGCATTGTGACAGCATGTCGATTTTGACTAAGCTTGTATTTCATGCTGATCAAGCTGGTGTGATTCTCTTTTTGGCTCATGAAAGAGCTCAGATCGTGTGATGATTGGTCAAGCGTACATGTAGTATGTTTTCTGACTTGTCATTGTTTCATACCACGTGCTTTTGAGATAGAAAGGTCGACAGAATTCTAAAAGTCACCATAAAAATGCAATGTCAATTATTATTACAAAAACAAACTGCCCGTGAAGCGATTTAGGCGGGAAAAATTGATAGGAATGCGTTAAGTATTGATGTGACAAAATGTGATGTCACGTCACTTATGAGATTTGCATAATTTTTTTCGTATTTTTTTAATAATGACAATGATAATGAAAAACTTGCAAAAAATTCACTCCTTTGGAAAATCGAATGAGAGCGGAAAAAAGAGTGACATTTTTTCACTCTTTTTGATTTGGGATCCAAATGCCAAGCTAAAACTTTAAATGTGCCTTATTTTAGGAATACTTCCTCTACAGTACATACTACGTTTTATGACATAAAACGTTTCTTACCGGCTCGATGACTCGTCGTTTTTGCTGTTGTTTTGTGTGTGTCGTGTTTTGTTCTTCTCCTCCCTCTCCATGCACGTCTTCATTTTCTTCTTCGATTCTGACCATACCATACCACACCCATCCGTCGCTCGTTCCTCTCCACGCATTTCATCCTCTCGTCGTTCTTCTTCGTCCGGGGCACCTCGAATCCTGCCATGATCCCCTCCGCACCAACCGCGACGGCATGGCTGCTCCTCGCCGCCCCATCCTCCGGCTACACCCTCCCGCCCCGAAGTCTCCGAACCCGCGCGACGACAACGACGCGCGCCTCGTCGTTCTTCCGCAACCGTCCCTCCGATCGATTCTATCGCCGCATCGACGAAACGACCGATGCCCACGACGTTCCGCTGGATTCCTTTTCCGCGGAGACGTCGTCGTCGTCGACGTGGCGAACGCCGCAGAGCGCTGCTCCGTCCTCGGAACTTTCGCCGCAACCCGTCATTGAAACGCCCACCCTTTCGAAAATCCTGTCATACACCTTCCCCGCGATCGGAGTCTGGCTCTGCAGTCCCGTTTTGAGCATGATCGACACGGCCGCGGTGGGATTGTTGAGCGGGACGGCGCAGCAGGCCGCGTTGAATCCTGCCGTGTCGGTCACGGATTACGGGGCTTTGGTGGTGGTGAGCTTGGGTCTTTTGTGATGTATGGTTGGTTGCTTGTTTGTTTGTTTGTTTTGTCTCACTCGTTGAATTTGTGCGCTCCGCAACATTTCTCTTCACTGACATTTCCAACATCACGAACAATGACAGGCATTCATGTACACGGCCACCACCAACCTCATTGCCGCAGCGCAACAACACGACAAAGCAACCCCCGACGATCCGCGAACCACCACCACCCTCTTGACGGGACTCAAACTGGCCGTCTTCGTGGGAATCGCCTTCGGAATCCTCCTCTCCGCATCGGCCTCTCTCTCCATACGAACCCTCATCGGCAACGACTCCCTCGACCCCGCCGTCTTGGCCGCGGCGCTGCGATACGTCCGCATCCGTTCCTTGGGCATGCCCGCCGCCTTGGTCATCGGGACGGCGCAATCGGCGTGTTTGGGGATGCGGGACGTCAAGAGTCCGCTCTACGTGCTGTTGGCGGCGGCGTTGATTAATTTCGTGGGGGACGTGTTGTTGGTGGGGAACGGGAACGTGTGGTTGGGCGNCCGATCTGGGAACGGGAACGTGTGGTTGGGCGGGGCGGCGGGGGCGGCGTGGGCGACGGTGTTTTCGCAGTATGGTGCGCTTTTCATGTTTTGGAGGTGGTTGACTACGGTGCCGAAACAGAACGGGAAGAAAATGGAGGAGGAAAAGGAAGAGAAAGTTTCGTCCGACGGGGATGGGCGCGTGGTGAATGTGACGGAGGGTATCTTGGAGTTGACGGGTTCTTCCGAACGGGGTGAATGGAGAAGAAGGCAATTTCGAAAATTCCTCCTTTCTCCTGAAGCGTTGGACGAGGATTCACCAATTACACAATCAACACGGAGAAACGACAAGCCTACTCCCAAGTCTCGTGGATTTTTAGCGAACAAACTGCATCTCAAGGAATTCATACGACCCACCAACTTGGATGTCCCCACGGCCAAGGAGTACCTCCCCTTTGTCATACCCGTCACCACCACCTCTGTGGGCAGAATCAGCGGTTACATCGCCATGTCTCACGTGGCATCCTCCACCCTCGGAACATTCGACATGGCCGCACATCAAATCATATTCTCCATCTTTTGTTGTCTCACTCCCATAGTGGACGGGTTGTCCCAGGTAGCACAAAGTTTTGTTCCGGGAGTATTCGAACACAAGATCAAGTCCAAGGAGAGGGCCGTGGCTCTGGCGCAGACTGTCGCGAATTTTCGAAAATGCGGCGTGGCGTTCGGTGCCGTGCTCGTGTCATTGGTGGCGTGTATTCCGTTAATTAGTCGGTATTTTACCACCGATGCCATGGTTTTAAATCGAGTGAATGGGGCCATTCCGGGGGTCGGGCTGTTTTTGGTCGTGAATGGGTTAATGTGCGCCGGAGAAGGTGAGAGGTTTTACGAACGGCGCACATGCTTACACACGGACATGCTCGGTGTTGGATTCGTAATTGCCTTGTTTGTTTCCTGCCATGGGTTTATGTAATGTCATTTTCGTTTCCTTCACCGCCCAGGATCTCTCCTCGGACAAAAAGACCTGCGCTTCCTCCGAAACATGTATGCAATCTTCTTCTTCACCGTCCCCGCCTACATGTTACGATTAAAGCAACGATCTTTGTTAGGCATACAAGAAGTGAGCATCGGCACCATGTGGGCGGCATTTTCAACATACAATGTGATACGAACTTGTATTTGGCATTTGAGATTGGCCCAGTTGCAGAGACGGACGGAGAGAGGTGTTGTTTCGGTGGCTTGATACGGAATTGGATAGGCGCATGTGGACGCATGTGACTTGTTTCTGTGGTCTCCACCGATGCTGACAAAATGAACGGGCTGCCCTCCACCGCTATTGCTCGAGTATTATGTACATTTAATGCCATGAACAAGTTTGAATAGAATAGTGCTAATTTTCTTACAGACTGTCCATAATGCAAACCACGAGGTTGATGCAATCGCGCCTCAGGTCTACTCGACCAATGAGAATACAATATATACACTTTGACTGATGCACTTCCATCATGTCTTTGAACCCTCCATACAAAAACCCAAACCATCACCCAACAAACCCATAAGAACCCCCTCCGCTACTCCCACACACTCCTCACGGTCTCAGTCCCAAAATATCCAGAACAACCCCCAAACTGTCCCGACTCGCCACTACATTCCTCCGACTCCTCTCAATAAACAACTCAACCCTATCCTTCCCTCCACCCGGATTGGCCTCCCCCCAACTGCTCACAAACGCCATCCCATTCGCCTCTTCCGCATTCTTCGCAAACTCCTCCACCGCCTCATAATACTCCTCCTCCCTCTCTTCCGGAACCAGAGGCTTCAAGCGCCCCAACGTGACATCGGCACGAAACAGCGGATCATTAATTGACTTGTATCCGAGGTATTCCATGACTTTGAGAGGCGTGCGTTGACACCGGTCGCCGAAGGTGGTTTCTTGTCCGGTTTTACAAACGGTAGTTTCCGACTCCCAGTGATCCAGGAGGTATTGGAGGCGGGCGTACCCGCTTTGAATTCTGTCAATGTCTTTACGTTGCGTGGGAGTGAGAGCGGGGGAAGACGCCGCGTCGGTACACTTGGGGAGAAGGGGGAGAAGGGCGACGGCGGTGGTTTGGAGGAGGCCGCGCCGCGATAGCTTTTGGTGCTGTGGGACGGATGTTGGTGTGGTCGTGGAGGGAGGAGTCCATGCTGTCGCTGGCGTTGGTGGGGAGATGAAAGCCAACAGCGCGGTGAGTTGCCTTCTTGTGGGATAAGAGAGCATTGTTTCCCCTTGATTGGATCACAAGAAGTTGAGTGAGAAGATTTCATGACAATGATTGTCACCATTACTCAGTAATTGTAGTACTACTATATATATTATGATATAACACAAAAAAAGAGGTTGGTTTTACCATATTTTTCTATTCTTGTTTGGTTATTTAAAAGCAAAAAATGACCAACCATTGACACCAAGCAACTGCTCCGTGGCGCAGAGGAAGCGTGTTGGGCTCATAACCCAAAGGTCCTAGGAT
>JALLPD010000866.1:0-13928 GCA_036940065.1 Cyclotella cf. meneghiniana
AACATCTTGCCAGTTGGATCAAGGGTGGGGAGAGGGTCGAGATTATTGCTACGTTCTAACAAGTGTCAGGCAACCTCTACATCAATCTTGGCCATGGTTGCCACCTTGCAACAAAGAATGAGCTGCCAGCGATGTAGGGCCGGTCTACGTATTCATGCACGTCCATCACCACAATCAAGTGCACACACTGGACCTTGGTTCTTCCTTGCATTGCAACCATAGCTGGATTGGATACTAAAAACACAAAACAATGAAACTGTTGACTAACTAGTCAATGTACATATAGCTTTGATGGGTGCTGAAAAACAGTCACAGGGTTACATGAAAACCCAGCCCTGCTCCCTTTGCCTGACTGAATATCTTGTGCGCTTGGCACCAATGCCCATCTGTGCCACAGGATGGCGAAGGAGTGATGATCGGTCCCCCACCAGCTAACCGGGCACACCCCTGAGGGGACGCTGTATCAGGCGGTCCCTCGGGGGGACCCCATTGCTGCCAAAGCAACTGGGCTACATCAGGGGAGAGTTTTGGTGGTTGAAAACTAGCGAAAGATGGAAGCCGCACTTAGTTTGGATTTTCACTGATAGTTTCAGTGGTGCCTGTAGCACCAAGCACATGGCAAGTAGATGTGTTGGGTGTTGTACACCGTCATTTATCTGGCATGCCCACTTGGATCTTGAAGAAAAGGAAATAGCTGTATCGTACTGCTGAACAGGTCCTAGGTTGCCAATGCATCACTGTTGTAGTCGGCAGCAAGAATGGTGGCTGTGACAGCATGATATGCCCCCCCTGAGATGTTGATGACCTTGTGTGAAATGCCTTAGGAAAAAGTGTGCGATTCTTTGCACTTATATTCTTTAAATGTGGACCGTTTCCACCGACCCATCTTTTGTATTTGTTGGTCAGTATAACCTGCCAGTGATAACGCATCGGCGCCAACTGACCGGAGAGAGTGGGTATCAATTCTCTCGATAGAAGCTCCGAGATTGATAATCAAGGGCCAAGGCTGCAACTTTAAGTGTGGTACTTATATTTTTGTCTGAGACATCCCAGTGACCGCTGCAGGCAAAGTACGATGAGAGGAAAGTTTTTGAATCTGAACTGTGTTGGTGGATGTGGGTATACCGTTGTCCAAGTGCCCACACCGGGCATGTCAGGGGCTTCCCCATTGTGTTCTTGATGGATGCAGACCCCTTTCCAACTCTTCTTTTGGTTGTCCAATTTTAGGGTCGCAGAATGAGCAGACAGGATGTGTGCATCTGCTGCATTGCATGGGAGTTGGCACAATCATCCTTGTTGGTGTGTAAAGAAGGTCATGTCTTCCATCTTAAACTGCACTGTTTGTTTTGATGTGTTCCTGCAGTGTTTGCATGAGTATTTGCCCACACGTAATATGTAGTAAAATGCAATAACCATGAGATCTCCCACTGTCGCTTCCAAGGCTGAGATGTTGTGATGAGCCCCCAGCCAGCAAATGTATTCTAGCACATTGGCTTCTATGGGGAGTTTCTTTGCAGCGGGAGGGTCCTTTTTCCACCATCCATCTAGTGTTTGGGTGAGTCGGGAGATGAGTTTGTTGGAGCCCACCAATTTTGTGGGGTTGTGTCCAGTGGCCAGTGCAATCATCTGGTAAATGGCTGTGAGTGCAGTAGACACTGTTTGAGTTGTGACTTGGCATCCCTGTCCGGCGTCTCCAGAGCAAACAAATGCAGTGAATCCAGTGAGCAGTCAAACCCGTTTTGTGTCCTGTACATGAGGGTCCACTCCCAAAGGTTCAAGAAACTTTTTCCAATTTGCCCAATGTGTCTCCCTGCTTTTTTAGACACCACCACTCACCCATTTTGAAATCCTTTGTCTGCAAGATGGAAGTAACTTTTGTACTGGTTGCAGAGGAGAGGCGGAAGTAATTCCAGGATGCCTGTGAGGGAAGAGGGAACAACAAGTTATACAAAATGAGGAACTGTTCATCTTTAGCGCAGTGCCATTTTTCATAGCATTTTTTTCTCCTGCAATGTGCAACATGGTAACCAGCAATGCCCTGGTCATCTGGAGGCATATGGAAAGGGCCCGTATCAGTTGCATTGCGGCCGGGGAGGTTTTTGCTGCCATGCATTGGATCCAGTGGATATTGGGACTGTTGTCACTGTAGAGAGCAATGTGTTTGTCCTGCAAGTCTCCTGCAATATTGGAGAGAACCAGGAACAACAGGAGTAAAGCAGCCATTTCAAGGTCTGAGTCGGGGATGCTTCCCTTTGGGTTATGCACTGACGCTATTTCTTGTTGTATATCCGTTGGCCAGGCCAGGCAAAAAACTGTGGGAGGAAGTGCCTGTCACTCCCCAATGATCATGCCGCCAATGCCGTGCTTTGATGCATTGGTAATGCCTACAATACGTGGCCAGCCAGTCACAAGGCTGCTGCATTTTGTATGCGTGGATACTGACTCGCAAAGGAAAATGCAGCATTCCTGGATGGCTGTCCTGAGCTGTGCATTGTGGCAAAGGAAAACCACCGGTGTTTCTGTACCCAGAATGCTATATGCTATAAAACAGTGACATGATGCCTTGACCAGCCAGGATGGACAAGAAAGAGTGCCTAACTGTTTAAATGATGGAGCAAGACTCTTTGAAAGGGATCCCAAAGTGGGCATTTTTCTCGTTGAGCACAACCAGCGTTTTAACAGAGCAATCAAGCCATCCCACTTGCCATCTGCTAGCCACATAGTACATTGCCCCCATGAAACACAAATCCCAATATTTCTTTTATCACATCCTATGATCCCTCTCTTTTGATGAGTTTTTTCAATGAAACGGGATCCTCTGTATCCACACTGTCTGCGGGAAATATATCATGTATTCCACACATGATGCCATTTGCCACTTGATCCAGGTGTTCCTGGGATGTGGCGGTTGCTAGCCCAATGTAATCATCCATATACACTTCCACTAGATACCTGACGTCTGGCTTGTGCCCCAAGGATTTCTTGCGCAACACCTGGTAGGCCTGTGTTTCCTTTGTGTGGTGTAGGAATTTGTGTTCCTTTAGGCTTCCAATGGGTGTTTTGATACATTGTTCTGCAATATTCCGTCCTGTTTCTGATGCCACACAAAAGTATGGTGGCGACTCAATCCATCCCATCTGTAGTGAGTTTGGGATGACCAATTTTTTACTGTGCCCGCCCAAGGTGGGTAGCACATAGGCAAAGCTCCATTCCTCACTCTCTTTGCAGTCTGTTTGCCAGAAACCATCTTTTACATCCCATTTTGCCATGAAAACTTTTTCATCGTTGTATGTGCTGGCAAATGCATGGATAATTCTGCTGACTGAGTGCCCCAGCTGGTCGATTGCTCTGTGTGGTGCTAGTTTTATGGAGGCTTCATGTACCGATGGGACTCACGTGCCATCCTGCAGTTGTATGGAGAAGGATAGGTCCAATATAGTGCAATAGCTATGTGACTTGTGTGGAATCATGGCAATTGGTGAGATTTTCAATTGTGGGGGTGGTGCATCTCGGATATCTTCCCAATCCACTATCCTCACTTGGATGCATTGCACCTTTTCTGCAACTTCTCGCTGGAGCTGTGCGATGGCCTCCAGTGCCCACGCTGATTTGTGTAGGCCCTGATCTATTGCAGCTTGGATTTGTTTAACTGTCCATGTCTGTCCCATTTGAACCAGACATCCTTGGGTAGCATACTGTAGTAGTGTTGCTGCCACCAGGTGTAGTAAGGCTCGGTCTGTGGGGCACATGTGATTCTGGCATGGAGGTAGCTTGATTCCCTCATCAGTTGTGGCATGTTACCTTTGTATGATTTCCAGTACTGCTGCTGTAGCGGTGATGAAGTTGCCTTTGTAGTCTCTGTATCTTATTTTCTTTTTGGAGTAAGTCTGTGGTTGATCCAGTGATAAACGGGGCTGAATGAATACATTGTGGGAGTAGTCCTCCCATCTGCAACACAGTGGTGAGAGGGAGAGGGGTGAGCATTTTGTAGTCCAGGATTGGCAGACGTGACGTAGCTGTGGAAAAGTTTATTGCCTTGCTGGTGCCTGGGTCATTGCTGTCATCCTTGCAAGACATATGATGGGAGGGCATGCTGGCAACTCTTTGCGGCGGCTGTTGTTTCAACTGGTAGGATTAGTGCGGTGGCTGTCCCTGGTTTGTAGGGTGTGGCGCTCATCTGGCTGTGTCATGGTAGACCACCCGTCATCAACGGAGGCCTGAAATATGGTACTCCCACATGAGGTGTTCTTACCTTTGCCATTATCCAATAGTGGGGTTGCTGCAAGGTGATGTTGTGTGGGTGTGGTGTCCTGTGTGACGTTACTGCGTATCTCTGCATGTGCATGTTTGTTCAGCTGAATTCCTTCTGTTGTTGCAATCCCTTGATTGTCTCCCTTCCAGATCAACATGGATGATCCCAAATGATTGGCATTCCTCATGTGGTTCTTTTCTCCCTTTTTGAAGAGTAGCCTCCTGCAAACTGGTACTGTGTTGTAGGTGGTTCCATCACTAGCCTTTTTTCCACACCTGGTGTCAGCACTGTGCAAAGTTCCAACGCAAAAGTGTCAATGATATCTCCAACTGGTGTGTGCCCTTCGGGTGATTTTCCACACCTTTTTCCCTGACATTTGCCTAGAATGTATGTATAGCAGAGGCCATTTTTCTCATGCCTGATGTATTTTGGCAGTGTTGGAAGGCGCTCCTTGGTGACATCAGCTACCTTGAGCAATGTCTTCAACTGAACACTACGGAAGTGGGAGATGTAGCTAGCCATCAGGTGTTGGAATTGGGGGTGGATGTCACTATTCCTGATGGTATCTGTGCGTTTGCTGGCTCCAGAAGCTGCCTGTTCTGGTGTCGGTGTGCTTGTATTCCCCAGGGCATGTTGCCAGGCTCATGGAGGGGCCTGAGGTAGCCCTTTTGGAAGGGTAAATATGCCCCCTGGATTTGTGTCCATGATTTTGTGATTCTTTCCAACTTCAAGAGCCCCTACAGTAGCCATTGTCATCCATTTGGCGGGAGAGTTCCCCATTTTTATTTCCTTACATGCCTGTATATTGGCTTTGATGATCTGCATCAATAGGGATGTGGGCCACCAAATTGGACCTGTTGCAAACTGCTACTCCATAACTGTTCAAAAGAAATATTGCCGACTGTTGTTTATTACCACCCAAGTGATCTGCGACACATAAGTGGGGTCAAATGCTGTGCATTTGCATAGACACTTTCAGAATCCAACATTTGGAATAATGCAAAGCAGTTTTCGAAATAGTCACATCTTCCACCAAACAGGACCCATAGGAGCATGCAAAACGACCCAATGCCAAGTTTGAGCTCGTGATAATTTGTGGCGGGTGGTATCTGGTTGCGGATCCCGCTTGCTTAGGAAAAGAGCTTCTGTTAGGGTGTGGTTTTGTTGGGTCAGTTGTAGGGCTTGCTCTTTCAAGCAAATGTCTGAAGTTTCATTACCTTGTCTTGGACTGCAGATGAGCAGTGATATACCTTGCTCTGCTGTGTTCCAGAATGCTGTCGGTGTCACTGGACAAAATTCCCATTTTACTATATCGTACTTAGTTGCCTTGTTGAAGTAAAGCCCCCTGTTAATCTGTACATCCTGCTGTTTTGCCCATGTCATCATGTCTTCGAGCAGCTGTGTCCATTGTGTGTCCACATCTTTTGTAGACTTGAAGTAGCCCCAAATTGGTGGTGGGTCAGCATTGGTCCACATGCAGCAAAAACCCTTGAGCTTTGCGAGTTGAAACTTGCTATGTGGCCTGTAGTCTTCCCCAGGTTTGTCCTGGTTGTGTCTCCCAGTACCCCCCTCTGGTGTATTTTGTGCTTGCAAGGCGGCTACTATTGCCGCAGTCATGTTTGCAAGCATAGTCACATCTATTGCCTCCCTTGTTGTGGGTTGCAGGTGTGCTTGCGGCGGTGTGGTTCACTTATCTGATTTGGGGGGGGGTCCATGCTCTCAATGGTGAGTCGCAACCAGTTGTGTGCCCACTCTTGCAGGTGTTCTTTTGGCCTCATCACTGCTGGCATTGCAAAGAAGGGCAAGCTGCTAGTTGTGTTAGCACTGGCTCCTGACTGCGAGGCCACACAACACCAATCCAGGACTAGTGTGTAGTGTACCGGGTCAACATCTGCTGATTCAAGCACTTGCGTGACATATGCAAAAAGTTCTACCAGGGTGTGTCTGACCATGGCGCAGAAGACCACACACTCAGGCGGTAATGCCAGCATGCACAGGCAGGTTACTTTGACCTTTGGCGTCCCTGCGTTGGGCTGTCAGCATTCATGATTGGCTGGTACCTCATAATAAGTTTACATGGCCACAGTGTCCATACTGACCAGCAGATCCTCCCATGTCCACACCACAATTTTTCCCAATTCAATAAGCTGTGGTGTTGTGAATCATGTTTTATCCCCCATGAACCCGATGATGTTCCCTTTCCAGCAGGGTTCAGCCCCGGGGATGTTTGGGTATATCCCTGCCAAGTGGATGAGGTGAATAAATGGTAGTTTCTTTTGCATTGTAGCAAAGACCCTCTTTTGCTCATTTCCATCTGAGCAATGGCTCATTTGCCATGCCAGGATTTCTTGAAGGTCTTTTGTTGTGTGAATCCCCCCACCCCACTGGCATGTTTGTACCAGTGCTGACCGTCTGGTTTCTGATGCCGTGTCTGGGCTGATGTCCTGCTTCTTGCAGTGTCCTTCATTGGTTGTGGGAGCTGACACTGGAGTCGTGGCATGGAGTTCCCCCGGTGTGGGAGAGGGCAGTTGTGATGTATGCAAAGCTTGTCCCATCACTGGTGCTGGGGTGGGTTCTCTTGCTACAACTGCCACTAGCTGATCAAGCAGGGTCTGGGGTTGCTCTTCTCTTCCAATATGCACTGGATTAGGGAAAGTCGCTCCAGGGGCATCTTCAGCTGCATCTACGAATGCATTCACCATGTCCCTCAAAGTTCATCCTGGCCCTATTTATTTTGGATGACAGTTCCTCCCTGTCTTATTGTGTTACCCCGGCCGCTTCTTGTTGCAGTGTTGGGGACCTCATCCGAAGGTAAGGGAAGGTGCTATCCATTTTGTTTTGGTGTAGTGGTGTTGCAAGTGTTCGAGATTATTGCTACATTCTAACAAGTGTCAGGCAACCTCTGAATTGATCTTGACCATGGTTGCCACTGTGCAACAAACAACGAGCTGCCGGGTGATGTAGGGCTGGTCTACATATGCATGCACATCCATCACCACAAAATAAAATAAAATAAAATAAAATAAAATATAATAAAGATACAACCTACATAGGAATACCAAAGTTCTCCTGTATGCAGTAAATGTGCAATGACAGGTGAACCTAATATAGAAAAAACAGTTCTGGTCTTGGATCGGACCAGACCACCTCTGGCCCTGTTAAAAAATACCTTGTCCATACCTCACATGGGTTGAAAGTACCCCTATCTAATTTTCCAGTATGTGTTAGAATTCACTTTGAACCTTTGAATGTAAGAGACCTCTGACCATTTGTTCAACCTCAATATCTACCCCCTGAGACCAGTCCAAGATTGCACAACCCTTTGGTACTATCTCAGGGGCTTACATCCAGCTTGACTAGTCCTCAGCTTGGAGCAATGACAGGTGCAATTGCACTGCCATTTGGGGCAAAACATGAAGTTTGGGTTCAAAGTCCATCCAGTAGAAATTGGTCTGATTTTTTACAGAGACGGAGTCAAGTATGTCAGATATCATTAGCTCTCAGAAACCAGCTAAAAATTCATGAGCACATACTGTTCTCAGCCACAATTGCTCTCAACAAAACACACACTAACAGACAATGAATCACCGGCTGCCACCCAAACCAATTTGTCTTCATGCAAATGGATCTCTAACGGCTAGTAAGTATTTCCTACTTGTTGCTGATTATTGTCCTGTTCTCTTTGTTGCAATATTCAGATTTGTAATTGTAGTTTTCTGCTTACATTTATACAACATTCTGACCATCAATGGTGCTCTGATTTTACAATTGCAGATCTTGCAGTGCACACAACTTTCTTTGTGGAGGTTTGGGACAACCACCACCCACTCTTTCTTGCTTCATTCTCTTTGTTGTGTTCATTGAATGCCAATTTTTAATAGAGTGCCTGTTTTCATTTTTGGTATTTATTTTATTACTAAATACCATATCATTGAGTCTGAATTGTGTTGTCATCTCCGACCCTGCCTGTGTTGCATATCCCATCAATCCTTCAATGCAATCCATAACATCTTCTTGATTCTCACCCTCTGCTTCTTCTTCTATTGCTCAATCTAGGACTCAATCCTTACCCTCATCACCACTTCCAGCTGGGAAAGCTGTTGGAGATGGATGCTTCATTCACTACACACAATGAGCCTGTAATTCTCATAGGTCTCTTGACAATCATGGGTCATTATTTGACTACTTCTTGTATTGTAGGTAAGTTGAGCACTCTTCCTTGTTGAATTGTGCAAACAGTTGAGTGCTCTTGTGTCAATATTTCTCACACGGCTTCATAACCCCTTCCATATTCTTCCAAACATTGGCCTCTTTTACATTCAGATTCTTTCCTAACCTTTCATTGGCCTCTGTTCTCTTTTCATGATATTCTTCCAAAAATCTGGGGTCACAAAAAATGAGTGAATGCCATTGCTGGCCATCACACCTGGGGTAACTTTCTTATCATCCTTTAGGTTTTGAAGAATCAATTCACCTTTCCTCTTTCTCTTATCTGCTGCTTTTTGCCTGTGATGATCTTGCTTGCTCAGCACTTCTCCTATCAAGAGCAGTTGCTGCCATTCCTTCATTAATATTCAGGTTGATGCATATCATTCAAGATTGTGATTACTTCCTCACAAGTAGGAAGCTGGAAAATCTTTCCCAACTGGTCACAAATTTGAGCCAAGGCCACTTCATGGAGAAGTGCATGGGTGAGTAGAAGCCAGACTCCTTTGTTTCATTGGACTCTTCATTGTTTTGATAGGGATACTGCAACTAGCACCAAACTCCCCCTTCTTATGTTCAGTGAGCTGCCCCCTAAAGCCTCCGTAGACCTTCTTTTTCAGATCTTGACAGCAAGTGAATTTGCTGCCATATGCATATGAGATGTCAATGATACATGCTTTGTAATTTTTGATGTCTTCTCTTATCTTCTGATTCATGCCACCCTTAGGTCTTCCTGCTTTGGACAAAGACACCATGGTTTCATCATTACAGTCACCATTACTTCCATCATAGTTTCATTTGTATACCATCCTGATGATGGGTATGACATGGAGGAAACTTCAGGATCATTTGAGTTTGTTTCTATTTCCTTGCTTAGTCGGGTTGTTGCATTTGGTTGCTTCTTGGACTGTCATTGAACCCTCTTCCCATTAATTCTAAGCATTGGAGTTTGGTTGTGTAAGAGTCTTATGAAGTCCTGCCTTTCCACCCTTCTACTTTCTCTTGCAATAAATCATTAACAACACCCTGCAAGGCTGCTTCATGCAGCTAATTAAGATAGGGGTTTTGAGTGCTCATTCTTAGGTGATTAATGTGAATTACATCTTGCAGGAGCATTCATAACTTTATGTGTTTTGTGTTCTGTGTGTTGCGTAATAGTAATATTATGTTGTCAAGTGTATGTGTTGTGTGTTAATTTGATAAGTTGGAGATTGATTTCTTGATCATGCCAAAAAATATTTGATAATTTTGAGGTCTGTACAGTTAGATTTAGCTACTTTACTGTACTATGTCATGAGTACTGACAGACAATCTGACATTTTGCATCAAGACACTTCTTAGTGATGATGCATACAATCTTATGTTGGATATAGTAGTATGTCTTGTCATTTGAGGTTTGAAGTCCATTTGAAGGTTCAAAGTGAATTCTACATTGAAAAATACTAATGCAGATCAACGTAGACTTTGCCCAATTGGTTCTCCATCAATATTTATGAAAAAAGTCTGATGGTCATCTATTGAACTGTTTTTTGTGTGTGTAGTTGTCCATGCTCAAACAATTGTGCAAAGAATTGACATTTGTCATAGTATCTTGTGTACATGTTTTACCACATGAGGTAATTGCACTTCTGCGACCATTCTTTCATTTAGGAATCAGGACAAAATTTACCAGAATTTCTTTATTGCAGTAAGTAGAATAATAGGTGAGCAAACAGGAAGAATTTTAGTATTTGGTCATGATCTAAAATGCAAACTGCACAAGATGTTTTGATACCTTGAGTAACAAATAGTGAAAAATTATGTATACTGTGACTGAATTATAAGCAATACAGGGTTATGTAATAGTAAGGATATTTTGAGAGATTTTGGGTCATTGGTCAGTTTGACCAGAGTTTCGGACCAGCAGAGCCCCAATGGGTTATGAAGACTTGGATAGTTTGAGCTATGCAATTCACACCATGCTCTACTCCACCTTGGCTGGAGAGATCTGGTACCCAACCCAATGAAGAACAGACAGATAGATGTATCTGAGTGCTCATAACCCATTGGGGGTAACTCCGGTCAAAAATCTCTAGATATTGACAAGGCCTCAAGGGAGGTAAGAGGAAGGAGGGATGACACCATCCGGCCAAGATATCACAACCCGAGTACTTACTCGGGACTACATTTTGGCAGACAGACAAAAATGTGCCTAGTTATGTCCAAAGAACTTGCACCCAGGGTATTGTACAGTTCATTAGGGGTTGTCAAACAATGTTGATCGTCACTTATCATGATAAAAACACACCACGTTGCTCAATTTCATGATGTCCCTACTGCAATACATATGTGGGGGTTATGTTGCCATCATGGAATTTTTTGAATAATCTTGGTATCTACAGGATTTCATTCTGAGAAACTAAACTCAGAATTCAACATAGTTGTGTCATTTTGTTTCTTCAGCAATTATTTTATCTTGGTCAGGATGAAAAAAGTTCCTGACCATGATAAAACCTTTTCCTCATTTTGAAAGTGAGTTCCCTATCAGAAGTACTTATCAAAAAATGAATATTTGAAGCAAGCATGACTGGCAGGCATTTCACATTGATTAATATGATAGAACTACTAGTTGAAAATTGCATCATATCAATCATAAAACTACTGAGATCAATCTACCATGAAACTACTAAGTGGTGATAGAAAGAACAATCCATTGATTTGGCTGTTTATAAAGTCCTTTCACATTTTTTATAAGCCACCAACATGTCATCTCCCATTAAAGACACCATAACCAACCTCATTACAGCAGTGGTAGGGATTACAGGAATTACTGCCACAAATACTACAGTCAACAATACAAGCTCTCATCATCTTTATTCAACAGTGGTTTATCTTGACATGCAGTCTCTTGCTGCTTGTGCAAACAAAGGAAATTCTACCTCAATCTTAACAGTGATAGGCTGTAGTGTGTAGCCTCTTGCTGCTCCTAATATAACAATAGTCCAGGCTCTTGCTGCTCCAGTCCCACAACTTAATCTAAGAGTCCCCACTCTACAGAGCAATGAAATTTCAACACAGAAGATGAAGTATGGTGTCAAGGGTTGTCCAGGCCATCAACAAAATCCTCATACACCTATCATTTCCTGCTCCAAAATTGATTGAAGTAGTGAGTTCCATTGTGTGTGTTATGAAGAAATGATAAGAATTGCAAATATCATGAGGAGAATGTTTTCTGTACATTTGGCTTTCAGGCACAGTTTGAAAAATGGGACGATGACAGATTCCCGAATTGACACAATGATGGGGCAAACGGTCCAGATGACCCAGAGACTTCTGAGCGATTCCTTGTTAAAAGGCCTTAACACCAACTCAAACTTTGGTAAATGGAGCACTCTGTCTGGAGGTCAGACACAGATTAATGTGTCTGAAGACATTGCATGTTCATCAATCAGAAGGAACACTCACAGGCATAATGGTTGCATAAGAGATAGCACAGAATATTGAGGGGCTCATGAGATAAACTTATGATTGCTGCAATGGTCAGACTGGGGAAGGTCTCAAAGAGATTGAACCCATGGAGTAAGATGAAAAGGTTTGTTTTGACATTTGATTTACATATGCCAAGGATTTCACAGGACTAAAACAGGCGTTCAGGCCCAGGAATTGAACTTGAGACCTACAAGAAGACCATGCTGTGCAGTCAGGGGTTTGAACTCTGGACCTACAAAACATTGTGTGCACAAGGAGCATAAAAAATATGCTGAACATGCTCATGACTTCCATGTAGAATGTGTAAATTGAATGACAAATGATGGTCAGACCAATGGATGATGGCCAGACTGACAAAAAAATGGATAGTGGAAGGACCATTCAAAAAATGGTGAATCAGCCCAGTAAGACATGTTCCCTACAGAACAAATCTTTGTTGTACCACATCATGTACCAAGCTTGTCTAGACTTCTCTACACCATCACATCCTCCTATAGGAAACATGTAGAAACATGCTACAAAAATATTCATCATGCATATTTACATGATGAATGCATGATAATTGTGTTTTGTTAATAATAATTAGAATTGCTTGTTAACTCATAAAACCAATTTGTACAACAACCCACACAACCACACAATACCAGTCCTCACTGATATTATTTGAATTGTTATTGTCCACCAACAACTAGTAGTACTGCTGGCTTGGTTTTTCACCCAACTGAACCTATTCCAACTTTTGGCTTCGATCACTATTGATCTATAGCCAATTCCAAAATGTTTTTCTACACTCAAGTACATACTTCCTGGACTGCTATCTCTCCAGACCCAACACAAGTCACCACATCTCCATGTTAGCTGCCGAAGCAAGCATGTGGGGTTTGACATTATTCCACCAAAGAGCTTCAAGAAGGCGCTATTTCAAGGGACAGAGCTGGGAGAGGCACCCATCACTCTCTAAGGCAGTTCCAGAGGGGTGGAAGAATGTAGAGTGTGAGCATTGCATTGGGGGCAAGAACTCACCCATTTGTTACATCCTGGAGCAAGACCCCATCCAAGAGGCACCTGAGACCAAGCATCAGCCCAGGTCCTTCAAGCTCAGCCTACCTTCAGGAAGTGAGATGAGGATGATGAGGTGGGCATCGGGTGAGTAGTTTCTCACCAATGTGTGATGGGCACATGCCATCAAAAAGATGGACTTGAATACCCAGTTTCAGGAAGCCACTGAAGCAGTCAAAACTGCAATGATTGACCTAGACCTTGCCAAAATGACATACAAAGATGAGCCAAAGAAGGGGGATGAGACAATATCCCCCCCACAGGCAGTGGGAGCTGGCAAGGCCGCTCCTGACAATGCCAAAATGCTCAAGATGGCAGAGGGTGAGAAATCCCCTCAAGCCACAGTTGTTGTAGCCAAGGCAGCACTTGACAAAGCCAGGAAGACAAGGAACATGGGCATCCTCAGCACACAGATTTTTGAGCTCTATGGAAATCTCCTCACTGACAAGGCTTGCCAGCACTGGGAGAAAATTGTGAAGGCTTAGACTGATACAATTCCCTGGAAAGACCCCCATGAAGAGGTGCATGAAAAGAAGGCAGGGAAAATTTGGACCTCCTTCTTGGATTGCATAACATTCCACCTCCAGTCTGTATTTCACCTTGATGCAGCAGAGGCAGTGAAGTTCTACATCACAAACACACCGAAGAAGCCAAACAGGGTTCCAATTCAGCAATGCTTTGTGCAAATGAGGCAGTTCAACAGTTGCCATGAGAGTTTGCCTGTTTTGTTCAAAAGCCCGAAAGTGAACTTGGCAACCAAACCACTTATGCCACTTGAGGATGTCCATCTTGCAACTCATCTGTTGCAAATGTGCTCTGTCAAATGGCAGCGGCAATACAACCCCATGGAGAACTCCACTCAGGTCAATACAAGGGCCCTCCTGTTGGCCTGACATGAGCCAAGGATGCTCTCTGGGACTTTCAGCCAATGCTGTGCCCATAA
>JALLPD010000867.1:0-13927 GCA_036940065.1 Cyclotella cf. meneghiniana
CAGATGAGAGCAGATGAGAGCAGATGAGAGCAGATGAGAGCAGATGAGAGCAGATGAGAGCAGATTAGAGGAGATAGAGGAGATTAGAGCAGATTAGAGCTGTCCTTCTTTTTTGTGTTCGCATCTTGTTGTTGATTTCATTCATCATAAAATATATCACTACAGGTTTCTCTACTATATTGATCAACAATGCACACAAGCACAGAAATATCAGCAGCTATGGTTATGGATGAACGGCGTTTTAAAGCTTGGGGATTGTTGTGCCTCCTTGCGGGGGTTGCGCTCGCAGCGTACGAAACTGCCTCTTATGAAAAATATTGGGGTGCTACTTTCTATGTCGTATGCTCATCCATAACGATCATTATTGCGGCTTTCGGGGCAATCTTTCATCTCGTGGATAATAAGGTCGCTCATATGGTCATTGGAACTTTTCTTGAGGCCATCGTGTCTTTAATAGTTTTGGGGCTCTGGGCTACTGCGTTGTATGTGATTTTGGACCCCAGCTCAGGACTTGCACAAATGTATGTGGGGAAGTCCGGTTCCCTCAATGCAGACTACCAGACGACCATCTCCAATGCGAACTTGTATTTCGCAAGTTGGGGCGCTGGCATATGTGCATTAAATATCTTGGTAGATGTAGCGAACAGCGTACTGGAGAAAAGGAATAGTGGAGGATCAATACCTGCGAGCACCATCTCTAAAACTCATGGAAGGGACAGTTTCATCAAGAAGTGGATTTTGCTCATGATTGCTAGTGCTGTATCGCTAGGTGCTAGTATCACTTTCAAAAATAGAGTTTGTAGCATACAAGGCGGTACAGAAGATATGACATGTACGAAAAACAATTATGGCTTTATCACTGGTAAGACATTTTCCTCGTTTGAACTAATACAAGGTATATTTTTCTCATAGTCGTGAGCTCCAATATGCCAAGGCATCGTTGGACTATCCATTGGTTTCCTTGTGATAGAACTAATATCGCACTCCACCGCCTTGTCAAAGGACTCCAAAGTTGAAATCAGAAACTTGATCAATATTGTTGCTGGGCTTATCATGGCAGCATGTTATACGTTGTGTGTAATTATGTTGACATTTGAGAATGGTCCAGCGACCTATGTAAGTGATCAATACTTTGCCACATGGGCAGGATTCTTTCTTTCCTTTTCCATACTAGGCAGCACTTTGGAAGATATTGTTTTGTCTTCCTTGAATGAGAACACGGAGGCAGAAGCTCAAGTCGACGCTGAAGCCGCGGCACAATCTGAGGCTAACATTGTAACTATCGCTGCAACTGACACCTGCATTAATGGTGAACTCCCATCACCTGTGTTTGCTGACGACGTGGTGGTGATTTGCCCTGTGGCGGAAGCGGGGTCATGAAGATGCATTCATGATTCAGATACATCGAAGAGAGAGCAGCTAGAGTCTTAGGCCAAATACTTATGAAACCTGTGGGTGCTTTGGTCGAAGTCATGAAAAGAAATTATGAGTGAACATGCATAATTATTTTGAATCGCCCGGATACTTTAAAGATAACCCAGGGGAGTCCCATTCAAAGGTTGTGATTGTGTTCTATTTTGATATGTGGGAGTGGATTGAAATTTGCTTGCAGGTCTTAATCTAACTGCGACAGCTTCCAGAGTAAGGTACAATAAAAGCATTCAAGAATCTTGTGTTCAATCAATATTTGCGTAAGATTCAAGGGACAATACATAAATTGCTCGTTAACCAGAGCAATGCTCAATCAAATTAGGATATAACTACTTAGTAGCTATTCAAGAAAACTACTGGACAAAGAATATTGCAAGGTGGCGAAAGCCAAATTTCAATCCTGTGCCGTGCCTTGCTTCAGTCTTTTCTCGACTGCAAGACGCGTATCACTATAAACAATCTTGTTCTACACGCGGAAGCTTAACATTCATACAAATCACCCTGCTTCCCGTATTCGATTTCTACCCCTTGCTCTTGCTTCGCCTCCTCCTCAAAGTTCCCGCTCCAGATTCCTCGTCTGTTCCTAACCTTCTGACTCAATTTATGATCAATCATCGATGCAATAGCATATAATCGGGTTTTGACATTTTTCGATCCCATCATATTGCCATTTGCGTTTGCTCCGTTCATCTCCATTGAGGAGACAAACGTAGTTGATTGAGAGGAGACCGTGGAAGCGACGGAGATGGAGCAAGTGGAGACAGTTTTATCATCTCTGTGGCCAAATTCACTCTCTTCACCTTCTTGATAGCACCGGTCACTCTCATCGTCTTCATCGAAACTGTCCAACGTGGCAATTCCATAGACATCACTCGCGGCACGATTAGCCCTCTGTGTTACATGATGAACGCGTTGGTGTGAGAGACGTAGTTGTTGAAACTCTTTCTCCATGTCTTCGTTATCGTCCTCTTCCTCAATGAAGGATGCGATCACATCTGATTTTTTACTCATGATGTAATCATTCGAAGCCGTGAAGAATGATGCTTGATTCGTAGTTCTCGTTCTTCGTGTTGGTGTCTTAGGTGTGCGTTGATCAAATTATGTTTTACGTGTTGTTCCTCTTGGTCCATTTTGCTTGGCAAGATTATTGTATTGTACCATACTGCACAGAAATCTTCTCTGCATTATTTGTCGGTTCAGATCACGACTTCCCTGTAAGACGAGATATCGCCAATTTTTTTGAACGGTAGTCAGCAAGAACAGGCAAAATTAAGTTTTCAAAATTAAAGGTATGTGTTCATATGCCAGGAAACTACTTGATTTTCAGCTTAAAGATGTCTACACAATAATAATATACGTACCATACCATACTTCGCGATAATATTTTTTATTACCTGTCTTACAGGGAATAACAATATGTTGGGTGCCTACCGTAATTCATTTTTCAGCCCAAACGAAAAACCAGAACCAAATCTCATATTTGGTCGCGATCTGGTCACGATTTAGCCAGGGGTTGCATGGCATCAAACGTATGGTATTGTTCAACGGAAGATCACCTACCGTTGGATCCTATTAGACGCCACTCTCTGTCTTGTGGATCGCTTTCGGGAAAAGGAATGGAAGCATATCGTGACGAAATCCGATGTTTCTACAGGACTCTTCACACCTCTTCATGGCACATACATGTCAAGTAATGATACCAAGAGTTATGGAAATGTCATGATGGTGCCTCTAATAGGCCAAACGCCGTCGTGTCAGTGCCCTACTTAGTGTTAGTTCTGTCCAGAAGATTTTGTAGTGAATATTGTTATTGTTTGTCGCTCTTCCCAACAGTTAGTGATTATTAATTTGAATTCTGGATTGTTGAAATCTCACTTGAAATCTCACTTGCTGTTACTACTTTTACTCTCACTTTCGCTCTGGCCTCGATTGCCGGTCATGACTGTGATCGCAGTCCGCATCATTCACAGAAACCAGAATAGAAATATCTCCTAGATAAGTCCGCTGCTCATCAAGTGTATCGTACCACCATGGCATTCGCACTGGCCACAGCCCACAACATCATCTCCTCCTGCTGCGGTCCCGAAGGCAACATCTTTAACAAACTCTTCAAAAAAGACGACAACGAAGACCAAGGTGACTCTGCCCCCACTCCCTCTGTCGCCACTCCCTCTGCCGCCACCGCCGCGCCCGCAGCAGCAGCGGCGGCGCCGTCCATGGCAACCAACATCAGAAAAGAATTTACCGACAAGGATGCCAAGTACGAAGATGTACCCTGGTCCAAACTCCCCGTAAGTGCACGCAAGGCTGCCCGAGCCATCGGTTTCGATCAAACCACGTGGGATAACAAAGAGTGGCTACCCGTTGACTCGAAACATTGGGACGAACTCACCCCCGAAGAATTGGCAGCATGCGAGACTCTCGGCTGGTCCAAGGACAGTTGGGATACGAAATACGATGGCGTTTATTGGAAAGATCTTCCGGATGTGGTGAAGCGAGCATGCGAGAAAATGGGATGGGATCAAACCAAGTGGGATGAAGATTGGGATGTGGATTGTTGGGAGAAGGACTGGGAGGAGTTTACCGATCAAGAGAAGAGGGCGTTACATGTTTTGGGGTATTATGTTCACACTTGGTAGGCTGTGTTCAGCAGGGAATGAGACGGCCCTGCTCACGCCTTCGATGTGCCTACCTGTTAATCTATATGTGTCATTTTGATTTTAGGTTAAGTCTTTGTTCATTGTACAACAACGATGAAACTGTTGACTGCTAGATTGAACGCTTTCCATCCCTTTTGCGGCAGGTAACGGTTCTGGATTGGCACTTTGCTTCGTCTTGTTGCCCATAACTATATTTTCGTCAACGATCTCTCGAAATGCATGTTATCTACTAATTACGTTGGCTACATGACCGAAACCAATCAATCCCCTCCTCTAAATCACACTACCTCCAAACTTATGACATTTTTGTGGTTATCCATGAATATTGACTTTGTTGGATAATTCTAACTCATGAGATGTTCAGATCCGCCCCTTCTCGCAAAATCCATGGGGGACCCAATATGTCCATCATCGCCTTCGAGTGGCATGTATTCAGCGAGAATGCCTCGGACTTGCTCACGCATTTCTTCTCGAGTTTTCCTGTAATGGTAGAATGCAGCAGCACCAAACACAATAACAATTACCAGAATTGAACTCATGAAGGTGTGCACGGAGACACCACCGCCACCCTTGCCGCCACTGCACCTTCCGTTGGCAATGCACCCATCAAAATCTCCACATCCAGTGCACTGTTTGCAAATTTTGGGCTCAGTTCCATCCAGGTATCCATTGCAGATCGCAGTGAAGACGGTGTCAACGCTGAGTCCTCCGCGAAGAGCCACAGTATTCACAAAAGCTGTAGGGAGAATCACAACTCCACGAGCCACCTGTGCCTGCATCTCCAAGTCAAGGAAAGTATTAGCTGAATCCTTTTCGAGTCCACCACTGTCTCTCATGCAACGATCGATGATATCAGCGTTAATTTTGGCATGTTTGTAGCAGTCTTTGGCACAGTCGTCATTAGCAAAGTAATCAGGGTTGTCACAACGTTGCATGAATTCGCCTACGTATTCCCACCACTCTGTTCCAATGCCGTCCTGCTCGCCGTAATGCTTCCAGATACAGATGCGTCTCAAACTCTCCTTCACAACGTCTTGGCCTGAAATACCATGGTCGAGATCATTGTCAGGGTCGGTAGCACAATAACGGCCATTATTTGTGCACAAGTTAAAGCACATGTTCTCTCCATCAAATCCCTGGCAATTACTCTTGATGCCGTCATAAATGTACATGTGGGGAGTGAAATAAGCACGATCTTTCAACGCCTGAGCAACTGGTTTGAATTTCTTTTGAAAATCCTTGCTCACAGGATCCGAGGGAGTAGTCCACAAATCATACTCCACGCGATCGTCCGGTTTTGGGAGAGCCCACTGCATTTCGATTTGAACCATGTGGTTGGCCTGGAGCTCGGCTTTAATTTGATCCGCGTCGACTTTGAACATGAGAAATGATGGGATAGAAATGTCTCCCCCAGAACCGTCGTCGGCCATGATGGGTTCTGCAGGTTGGCAAACGTCCTGGCCGTTGGCTGAAACGCAGTCCTTGTCAGAGCAGAGACAGGTGTTGTCGGCAATGATTACTCCAGCTGCCCCCGAACGCTGAGCATTACGAACTTTTTGAACGAAGGAACATCCACCACGGTCAACCATGAGAATGTAAGGGGTAGGCCAGGGTTCCATTTTACCGGAGCTGTCCTTCGCACGGATTGGATAGCCGCCACGGGTGTTAACGGTGGGATCGCATAGGTCGGATGCCGCGTAGTAGACACTCTGGGCGATGGAACCTCCATATGGTGGTACACCGAAGAGGGCCTCGCGGTGATCATATCCCTCGGGGCGAAAAAGTGTTTGAGGCACCTGCATATCGAGGTATAGTTGAAGGAACGCTTCGGTGAGAAATCCAACTGCGATTTTTCAATGAAAGGTAAGCAAGTCAAAAACGTCTTCGTTCCCGAATCTGAATCATAGAACGAGATAAACAAAAATGAAATAAAAAGCGGGCGTTTGATGCCGTGCGTGCGAGACACGGTATTCAAAACAAGCAAAAATAGAAATCACCCACAACAAAAGACAAAAACCCATTTTTGCTGCCCTTAAGAATTCTCATCTACGACCGCATGAATAATTTTAGTTTTCAGTCCGGCACCGGACTTCGTTGCTCAATCCCAATCAGGGAACGGGCACAAGTCGGAGGTCAATGTAACTACTGCCCAGACCTCTCCAGAGCCAAACAAACTAGAAGGACCAACCAAATAATGGGCGCGGTTCGTCAATTGCTTTCTATAACTTGCCAGAAAAAGTAGCTGCTTCCTTGCCCCGCCCCTCTTTTGGTTTGATCGGAAAGATTTTCTCCCGGAATTGTTCGCGGACAGACATGACCGCAAGCAGATAGTCTCGTTAAGCAAAACAAAGCAAAAGATAAAGAAAATACACGACACGATTTGAAGCCGCTCAATAAAAGATAAGCCTCGTCTACAATACGTTCACAACGACACGACACACAACACGACCGCATGACAGATGAGCACGCAGTGTGCCAAATGTAGACCCTCATAAATGTTAACCAGCCCCATGCGGACGCCATCATTTTTATGAGTATAAAAAAGCAGACAGCAGTCCCATTTTTTGCAGACATCTCAACGTGAAAAAGGTCAAGGCAAACCGCACGTACGTGAACTTGCAAACGGCTTGAAATGCTATCAGCACTATCGGCAGAGACAGACGCCCCGAGAAGAAGGATAAGTGCGGCTGTGCGGCATATCATGGTTGGTGTCTGTTGTTGCTGTATTGGTTGGGGTGGTGGGTGTATTGCAGTTGTCGGTGTGCGCTGTGGGATCTGAATTTGCGTAGTTGAAAGTATTGTGCCGTGGTGACGGTGCTTTGGACCCTAGTGCCAAGACTTTCGAAATTCATAGACCATGAAATGATATTCTTCCCTCTTCTGTCGTGTGTGGAAACGTAGGCGCGCAGGCAAAACAACTAAAAGGTACCTTCCCGGTGAAATTGAGTGGGCGAAAGTTGTCAAACAGAGCAAACATCTGGAGAAATTGCAGCCAAAAAACGAATCCGCCGACAAAATCATTCACTCTAAGAAAAAAAGCACGACACAACAAGCAAGAGCAAAAATACCTGGACAACTTTTAGGTGTAATGTATTGTAGAGTACCATATGGTACCGCAGAATATCTCCTTCCACGTGATTGAGCCAGATGGGACAAGAACTTGACAAAATCTTGTCCATCATTATGTCCAAAAACCATATTACGAAGCTTCGAAATATTATAGAAAAGTGGTTTTGTGGTTTCAGAGATTATACAAAAAGATAGCCATGTTATTTTTGATACATGTCCACAGAATCTTGCTAGTTCTCTTTGTCACCAACAATGATCAACAGTTTGTTTACCCCAAACCAAAAACAGGCTGCCAGTAACAAATAGAAAAGGACTAAGTTTTGTTAAAGCTCAAACTTTTTGAGGCGAGCTCATGATCTTACAAAATTCAGTTGCCTGTCATCAATGAAGTCACATCAAGATGACTGGAGCTTGTGTTCATCATGATGGGACTCAGACTTCTTTCGTGATGACAACCAACTAAAAAGTGTAAGATCACTTGCAGATTTTACAATGGTGTTTGTTGTAAAGAAGGGAATGATTTGAGATCAAACCACAGAAATATCAAAAATAACTAACCTTTACTCCAGAACCTAGAAATAGGTCACACTTCAGTCAACGGTCATTTTGCAGATAAGCTCCACAGTTGTTGCAGCTGATATAATGGCACAGAGCTGACATCTTGAGAACATAAGAGATGTGTCTGTGTTCAAATTCAAACAACTTTGACAATTATTTCTGGCACTGTCTCCACCAATGTGTTTCATTTGGAAGAGCACCACAACACTTGCTGTTTAAAATATCCTGTCTAGTGGCAATGACTAGATGCCTTTTCATCAAGTCGATCCTTGATATCTCGTGAAATCAGCCACCATGATTTGAAATTTGTCACTTGCAAAAAGCACATGACAGAAATTTGACACTTTCCAAAAAGCACATACAGTTGTAAATTGATGGTTATCTAAAATGAAAAGCACAGTGCTGTGGTCCCACCATCATGGTACAATACATAATTGTCATGTTGACTGATGTATTAATACATATCAATTGGTTATGGTAACAGTGCAATTACTGAAACTCTAAAAGTCCCTGATGTCGGTGTCTCTCTCCATGGAAGGTATAAACAATTTAGCTAGTAGAAATATGATTTTTGGAGGTTTCATACCCAGCTGTGGTTCTTCTATATTTTAAGGGCACTATTGCCATCCAGATCCTAGAGCATTTTATTATCAAATAAGACATTGGCATGGTTCTTAATATCCAAATATATATCAACACAATCCTTCTTTGTGTATATTCCTTCATATTTGCACAATGTCTAACCAGCCACTGATTCTTTGTATTCAGTTGCAATATGTCTCATGCATATTGTGGACATATACCAAATGAGATTTTGCCTACTTCAACACAGATAACCAATAATTTGATGCAATTGTATTGGTGTTACCGTGTCTATATCATGGATTACATATTTACAATTGAAATTGGTTCAAACTCAAGAATTAATGGTGCATCTACACCAAATATAGTGCAGTTAAAGTATTAAAGCAATTCAACTCTGGGAATTTTTCATTTTTCTTTGTGGCCATCATGAAGCAACCATGATGGTCATCACTACCAACCTCATCTTCCTGTGGCGATTCTCTCAGCATTCATTGCGAATATTCCTCATTGTCATGGATCATTTGGTAACATCTCTGCCACCCATTTACCTACTCCACCATTGGACTAATATCAACAAATGACAGTGATATCCATTTTTCTTCTTCTTCCGTATGTCTTCATTTTTATTCTGTTGGCTTTGCCTTTGTGTGAAGGTTGCCGGGAAAAAGAACATGAAATCAAGATGATTTCAGTTACTTAATTCCCATTGTAAGGATTTCATTTTTCATCATTTCCATGCTAGCTGAGTGCCCACTTTTTTGCGTTATAAGACAAATGCTGAGGTTCAAAAAGCAAACGCCACAAGATATGGATGCTGCTACAGCAAAGGTAAGATCATTTTCCAAAAACAATCAATGGGATGCAGAGAGTTGGTGCCAAGGGTGGAGATAGTGTGACGGTCATAATACATGCACCAGGAGGGAGAATATGCTACAGGGGATGGGAAGAAAAATGAGGGAGAGCAGGAAGTGTGGTTTGAGAGCTCCATCTAGACAGAGCTGTTGTTGCAAGATTATGATGACAATGAGACCTATGATGTATTAGGTTGGTGACAATCATTTAAACATGTACAGGATTTGGAGGCAGGATGGGTCAACAACAGCAGGAGGTGCAATGGAGAGAAATGGCAGGAAGAGGGATGAAATGGAGATGTGAAAGAAGCTGTTGCCAGTGGTAGTAGAGCAATGATGATTTTTTGGTTGCAGCTCAATGCTGCCAAATCTAAAAGCCAAATCCTCTGACTATGCATTTTATCTTTTATGTTTTGATGCACTGGCTGGAAGGACAAGTCTGTCTGTAAGTTAGATATGTAGGTGATATATGCTGACATGGGATTGAGGTCATTTTGGCACAATGCTCACACTGACACCCACGGCAAGTGATAAATGAATAATTAGGCCCATTATATTTCAAAAATTTTCAGCCAGCTGATAGGGATATACTGCAATCAAAATGGCAATGATTTTGAATTCACTTTGAACCATTGGGTGGACTTTGACCCACAAACAACATGACTGACTATTCCCATGTACGATATGTGTGGTCACTAAAAGTCATGTGGATGCTATAATCTGTCAGTAGTGTACTTCAAATGGCAGTGAAAAAGATTACACATGAGTGCACAATCATGTGTAATAATTGTATGTTGTTCCACAAATTAAACACTTTTGCTATCTGAAATCAATATAAGATATTGAGGTGGAAAATATACTAATTCCCAAAGGGTTTTTCAATCTTGGCTGTGTCTCATGATGTGCATACTGAAGCCGCAACAGTGGCCAAAGATATCTGACATTCCATGGTTCAAACTGAATTCTAACTTGTACCTATGTAGGATGCCATACAAATAGTTTGATTTACTTGGCAATCCTCTGTGTGTTGACCATGTTTTGTATATACTATTAACTTGATGATGTAATATTCTTTATAGAAAGTGACAAAGTTAGGCAACATGATTTGTCATAGAATCATCTGACCTGTTACTAAAGAAAATGTATATTGTACATACTATGAAGTAAATTGATCTATTTTCAATTTCAGGAATTATCTGATTTGAGCACTATTTTTAGACTATATACAGACTCCCAAGGTGCTATGTACAGAGTTAATATATATGTGGTATAGAAATTTGCCATTAATTGAATTCTTGTACTTGTTAATCTCTTCAACTCTCATCATCATTGAAATCATCAGCACTTCACACTCTACCTGTCAGGCCCACAACCAACTGTTGCTGTGATATAGGCAAAGTATCTACGGCCAAGAGTAGTATATATTTTAAGTATTCCTATTTACTTAAAATATCTATGGAATACTTACCTTTTGTCAAAATGGAGAAGTCCATGAGAAATCTCTAAATATGTTTTCTTTCTCAGAAAACATATTCAATAATGTGTGGTTTCTCAGAAACTTATATCCAAAAAGATGTGCTATTTCTCTGCAGCAAGACACAGCATCATTTTTAGCAGTAGAAATAAGCTCATGATAATTTTCTAACATTTGCAAATTTCACATTTCACCTTCAAAATCTTGCTAGTTTTTAGGCTTTTGGCACTATTGATTGATAGCCCAGCTACTGTCTTGAGTTATGCACTCAGCAGTAGGTGCGGGTCTAACACACAAGCCTGACACATGTCCTTCAATATCTTATCATAAAAAACCCAGACATGTCACTCAGGCCATGTTCCCAGTTGACTAGGGGATACTCCGCTTTATCTAGCAGAGTTAGTATGTTGCTTAGGTGTGCACTTGCATAAAAAGACCACTAGTGCGCTGACGCACACAAGTGGCACATTTTAGTAGTGAGCAGGTATGCAGTACCATGTCACAAAACAACCCCTAAAAACGTGAACTAGGCAGTCCCAGACAGACATATGCTGTTATTTTTTCAGGGAAGGCCTATGGTCGCAGTACCTAGGGGCTATATTATATGTATTGCCTAATTTTTACAGCATGTAAAACATATAAGCTTTTTAAGCTTAAAAACCTGTACTATACATAACAGCACGTGATACGTAAGTCACAGAGTATAAAAAATGTACCTTCATACCCTAGTATAAGGTACTTAAAAATATAATGCCTTCTAGAGCCTAGACAACCCCCCTAGATAGTTCCTAGCCTAGTTGGGCACAAGAACTTTATTCGTGACCCCAATTAGGGTTAAATGTCACTAATTTGACTGCATTCCACCTTGAAGTTCCTGTCTCTCAAATTACCTCAAGATGTACCCAAAGCATTTTTATCAATTTTGGCAAGGTGGCAGCTGGAATCTCACCAAGGGCATAGGTTCAATGCGGGATTGAAGGAGGAGTACGCAATCCCACAGGTGTTTGTTTCTCCCTTCAGATTTGTGATCTAACGTGATATTGCCTAAGTAGGATTCAGGGGAGGAGGTGGAGTCACATGGCAGGAAGCCTTCTTGCTTGCGCAATAGCCTAATTCTCATGGGGGTCACTACATGGTCAAAAATGACTTGAATTGTCACGGACCAGCCCAAATTATATGGGAGCAAGGATGGAACGGCCCAATGGCCCAATATGACTGCAAAATAGCCTGCGCAATCATGCGTAAGTGTGAAAATGACCATCGCACAAGGCTTGACCGATTGCGACACAGCCCTGTGATCAAATCATGGGCCCAGGAAAGGCTAGCAAGGCTTGCTACAGCCAGCGCAATCTTGTCAAGACTGCTCACGAAGAAATTAAGCTTTGTGATATTGCCTCACAATCAAAAATTGACCAAGGACTTGACTAAATGGGACTCTGTCCACAAATTTGGAATGACTAGCACAGCACAGTACATATTAAAGATGTCACAATGATGCTGCGCAATGTGCACCATGAAATAAAAGCACGGAGGGCTAGTGCATGACTGTGAAAATGACCACAAGTCAATTGAACCCTGAGGGAATATACCAAAAAAAGGACCAAGCTGTGCGATGCTTGCGCATGCCTGGATATATCGAGAATGCTCAAATTTTTCATTTTAATTTCAAAATACAAAAAATTGAAAAAAGGGAGAATCAGTGATTTGGTCGAATCCTGATAGATACTGTAGCTCCATGTCACTAAAAAAGTGAAGGATAGTATTAAAAACTTGTGTAATTGGCAAAGTGCCACAGTGCTTCCTCTTAGACACAAAAGAACTATCGCAAAGTTAAAAATTAGAAAATTAAAAATTAAAAAAATCTTTTTAATTTGAATTTAGGTACTTGCAGCAAGATTTCAAAACACTAAAATCTTGATAAAAGTCATGAAAAATGATAATGCAGTACTTTGAAAAAAGATGTACACAAAAATCTTGGAATGAGCCCAAAATAAAATTGAATTCCTTTAATTTAACCTTTTTGGTGCAGTTACTTATCAGAAAAAAGGCTGGAAGTAAAAAAGTCAAAAAGTACCTTCCATTACAAGAAAACATATGGAGAAGATAGCCACCACAGTTGTGGGAGCTCAGAAAGGAACTGAAAATCAAGCCCTGTTAGTTTACAAACCACCAACAGAGTGTCTCCACCTTAACACTAGTGTAAAAGATACAGTTCTTGAGAACCCCTTTTGTTCCACAATAGGGTCAATCATATGTGTTCCCTACCGGGCTAGGCAGGTATCAAAATCTTGGCATACATCGGATGGGTGTGCTTCCAACAAAAAGGAAGGGTACAGTCACATTATTTTTGTGCTTTTCAACAAAGCAATTTAAGTGATGCATACACATCTGTGACTTAGCCAGCATATGCCCTCAGTCTTGGACACTGTTCCAGACAGAGTCACAAGTTGTTCAAGGTTTTTGAACAACCATGGATGAAAGATGATAATGATCACCTTGCCAGTGATTATTACTAAGACTGCCAAATCAGTGAGCCAGGGTGCAGCATCATCCAGGACACAAGACACCAAGCACAGAGCTAACCACTCAGATGCTACACTCTATCTGAGCATACACTCTCATAAGCAAGAGCTAAACACTCCAGTGAGATACTCTTCAAGTGAAGGAGTGAAAGAGCAGACCTTCCAAATACTGTCAAACCTGATAGTTAACACTAGCTAAACACTGCAAGCTCAGCCACAAACATGTTACTGAAGTTTCCACAGATGTGTGAAGCTGTTTGATTGAGCTTGAGTGATTAGAAGACATTGCCTATCTCTCTAGAACTCACAGTTCAGAGGAGGTCTCAGACCAAATAAAGACAGAGCTAAATCAGTCCAAAATCAAGGAAAATTGAGAGGAAACTTACCTTGTGGACAGGAAGTATTAGTTGACAGTCGCCATAAGATCTTGCTGTCCAACAAACACAATACCAAAAGAATGAAAAATTGTGTTGTACAGACAGTAGTAATTTTTAAAAGAGGCATATTAAAGGACAACTAATTATGAAGCTGTTCCAGCCGGAAGAATTGAGTACAGTCATACAGAAGAAGACAAAAACATACCTCTGCAACAGCAAAAAGAGTTAGCAACAAGTCCAAAACTCATTAGACTGGATACTGATGCCTACAGACTCTGTGCCATAATGAAAATTTGAGTAGGCTATGTCCACTCCACTCTAAAAATGGAAAACATAGTTTTCCGCCTGCACACAGTGCATAAGGATTGGAACTAATGACAGCCACAAAGTTCCCACAGTG
>JALLPD010000868.1:0-13918 GCA_036940065.1 Cyclotella cf. meneghiniana
ACCATTGTTGGTCACTCAGCCCCATAACTACTTCATGTCCTGTCTTGACCGCCAAGTCCCACTCTCAACATCCGCAATGATTTCCATACAAGAAATGGTAAGAATCCATTGCATTATCAGTATTTCACAGTATTGTTTTGCTAATGATTTTTAATAGATTGCTAATGAATGCACAAACTCGTGAGTTGTCATATCTCCTCCTCACAGGCCATATATTTTGCTGCTGCTCACAATTTTGAATGATGTCCAAACAATTTTGCCAATATGCTTGAGATGTCTACTCAACATGATACGCCAGTCCCACCGCAGATAGCCTATTTCTGGCCTATTTCTAGTGTAGAGCCTTACTTTTCACTCATAACTTATTTCTCACCTATAGCACTATAAATAAGACTAATTGCATGAAATAAGCTTTTTGCAAGAAATAAGGCTACTAGCAAAAAATTAGCTATCATCGAAACATGCAAATAAACTGTTTCTCATGAAAAAGAACTTCTTCTACATTGGAAAAGTACAAACTCATGTAGATCCCTCAATTACGCTATTTCTCATGAATAGTCTTATTTGTAGTGCTATACGCAAGAAATAAGCTATAAGCAAGAAATAAGGCTATATGCAAGAAATAGCCTTTTTCCGTGTCTCTCTTTTAGCTCAATTTTTGCTTATAGCCTTATTTCTTGCAAATATCCTCTTATTTCTCTTTAGGTTACAACAATATACGTAACTAAATGAATCATGTTGCATGAATCTCATGATTGCATCGATCACTCATCGGCACTCCATTGCTCTCATTCGAGGATTAAAAGACTATTTTAAGAAAGATATAACGGATTTTGATTCCGTTTATCATATCACATTACATCGGTATCGTATCATTATTTTACAAATACAAGTTCCCTCAACCTCAGTGCTTTGATGACAGCATAGTGACTGCAGCATCATATGGCAGAATGTGACATTACTGTTGTTTGTGTGACAATGCTGCAACAGTAGCATTGTGACGGCATCATTGTGAGGGTAAAGGACTTGTGTTTTTGTTTAAATGCTTGTATTGCAGCATTTTTTGATGTTTAAATGACATGAAGACAACCATAATCATGAAGGCAACTGCAATGCTACAGCAGTGGTGGTAGCATTGTTTGTGTGGTAAGGATGCAGTATTATCCTGTCTTCTAATTTCATATAACATGCAAGCTGCAAAAAAGCTTGCAGAGGCTGCTGGTAATACCTTCCTGCATACCAATGCTATTGGGCAGATTGGTGTCACGCATCTTCCTTGCCAGCAGGTTCAAGGGCGCGGAAGGGCCCACTAAAGCTTTATAGCTTGAACCTACCAGAACGTACTATATATATGGTACCATACCAAAAAAATATGAGGCACTCAACCATGACCTCACTGGCATGGCTCGTCATTGCCTTCGCATGGTCGCCATCAAGTGCTTTCCAGCTAGCATCACCGAGCAGGTCATCAAGGACATTGCTAGCCGAGGAATGGAAGGGGGAAGTTGCGTCCAATACAGAGGACGGACGCATTAAGGGGTGCAGCATTACTCCTGTGGGGGAGACGGAGTTCACTATTCGAATTGATGGGTAAGTTGTCATTATTGTTCGAGGCATTTGCGCCGAGTCGTGTCGGCCTTACTAGTTTTCAATCGCGCGTTCATCCATACTTTCATGTTTGTCATCTGGCTCATTTTTATCGTTCATCCTCTCGCCGTCTTAACATCACTATACCACAAGCATCGAAGCCGACCTGGGCAAATTCGGCCTCGCCATCTACAAAAAAATCACCAACGACGCCCGCCAACAACGCTTCCAAGGCTTCAAACCGGGCACCATCCCGCCTCACCTCCTCCCCACCTACAAAGCGTTCACCATGGACGAAGTGGCCCGCGAGGCGGTGTTGGAGGCCATGCAACAGAATGACATACGGCCATTCGAGAGTTGCAGGGCAGATTTGGTGATTGCGGAGGTGACTATTCCTCCGAGAAAGGCTACAAAGAAGAAGAAAAAGAAAAGAGGTGGTGGAGATGGGGAGAAGGACGAGATGGAAGGGGAGCAAGAGGCGGAATGGATGGTCTTTGATAACATGAAAGATGCCTTGAAGGCCGGCTGGGAGGTGAGTTCATGATGTCGTGTCTCCTTTCGGTATCGTTGTTTCACCCTAGAAAGACTGCTCATTGGAATTCGTAACTTATCATTCATTTTCTCTACAAATCTTAGCCAGGAGAAAGTTTTAGCTTTCTCGCTACGAAATGCAAAGGGCAGAAGCTGAAAGATGTTAATACTGCAGCCTCCCCAAGTTTGGCAACACTTAAAGATTAAATTGGAAATTGTTTTCACAAATTGAGTACCTAGATCTGCTGACATGCAACTGCTCGCGGATAACTGATGATCCGCGTCGCCGTTTGCTTGTTACAGTATTGAGATCTACTTATACCTGCACTAAATAGTAAGAACAAGAGGCAACTTTCTGTCTCCATTAGGTTTATGTGTAGCACCCACCTGCTGTTATGACAAGACAATGCTTCTATCACGCAAATCACAAAATAGCCTCTTTACAAGCATAATCCAATAAAATATCCACCTCACAACCGGCAAACATACGAACTACTCTGTGTAACATACCTGACCCAACGATACGGCGTGTACCCCGGCAAATTCTCCGCAATCTTCAAATATCTCACCTGCAAACTGCTAACATTATACATTGGAATTTCGAAATTCATGTTGATTGGCCCAATCTCCCTTCGAATTTGGCTGGTACACGGTCCTCCGAGCGACACCTTGGCTCTCATAGTCTGTTCCGTGCATCCCGGAAACTTTTTCAAATTCCAAACAATCTTTTTCTCCTTCGTCACATACTCCGCATGAACTCCCACAGCCGCCGGAGTGCTCACCACCGAACATGATGCCGCAGTAGTTATCCCGGGCAGTGGAATCTCTATGGATACGTTCGCCCCAAAATGATTGTCGGGTATCTCCGCCCGAATGTGTACGGCGATCTCTAATTTGTTGGGTTCCACCTCTTCAATGGAGGGAAAGATTCGAAAGGGTGCTTTGAATTCTCCCGTCATACGGTAGTTGAGGACAACGAATTCTCCGTCGGGGGGATGGAAGGAGAGGGTTCGACCGTTTTCCCATTCCGTTAGGTTGACGCAATCGTTGAAGTTGATGTCATCCACGAATGTGTAGGATGAGTAGGCAGAAGAAGAACCGTTGTTTTTGCCAATCACGAGATCCTCATTGAGTGCGAGACGAAGTTGGGGGTTTCCGGCTAGATAACTTTTCATTTGAATGCATCCATCGATGGTGCTGTTGAGTACGTATCCGTTGTTTGAGAAAACGACATTAAGTCTTTCTAATATGTCGACAAAAATCTCATTTTTCTGATTGGCCGAGAGACTGGTCTTTCTTCCGTCGGCATCCACCGATGAAATGACAGGTTTGTGAACGGCGCTAGCATTGGCAGTTTTTGGATTGATCATTTTTCCAGTATCGGCGACTTTCGATACGACAATGGGTTCGTTATAGACAAATGCTTTAAGGTTTTCAGTCTGAGTGACTTGTGGATAGCCATAGTCCAATAGCTCATCGAGCAGTTCGTAGAGTAGGATAAAGTTTTTCCGGATGGATTCTTCCGAGAGAGTGCCGCAGTAATCTTTGAATACTTTGGCGATTTTGGACAGCAGCTGAAGTGGTATGAATTGGTGACGAGGGTCGAATGAAGGTTCAATGCGTGAGAAACATGGCGTAAACAAGATGTAAATGCAACTCATACTATGTACACAAAACAAACAAATTGAAGCAGACAACCGCATCACTCGCAACGTCTCACCTCAATGACAACTACCGGACTGACATTCTTCTCGGTGGCACATCCAAAAATCAATCCATTTCTCTTGATGTGCATATAACTGTACCCATCCGGCATGACAAACACCGGCGGCGCATCTCCCTTCTTCTCTAACTTTTCCTCCCCCCATTTCCCGCCCGCAGCCCCGCCCAAGCCACCCGTAAGGCCCAGCGTGGTGTCCATTCCAGGCGTGCCCGGCGCCACTCCATCCCAGAATTTGACCTTGCGAAAAAAGGCTTCGGTGTGCGATCGCTCGTGGGCCAAGAGCGACGAGCCGGCCTTGGCGCGGTACGTTTTGGCGATCACGGTGTCGCCGCGGGGAGACAGAACGAAGAAGTTTACTATCATGGCTTCTTAACACAGATTACGTGGGGTCAGTTGGTCTTGGCGTGTGTTGCTGGGAGAGTTGGAAGTGCGGCGGCGGTCATGGAGGATATGGTTACCACTCTTGTGAGGTGAATATTTTGTGTGTTGGGGTGGGCGGGGTGTGGGTGCAACACATCGCAAATGAGCCGTAAAAAGGCCCAACTCGCACGGGTATCAATAGTATATTATGGTGTTGTATCTACACTTCTTCAAGAGCATTGGAACAATGACGAAAATGGGGGGCGACCTTTCCCACCGACCATTAAATTGCGAAAATATGCTATCTACAAAAACTAACTACGGTACGAAATATACAGTCGTCTCTATCAACTGAGCGCCACATGTTTCAATTGGATCAAGTATTGTACAATACCAAGGTCTTATAAGTATGGTAATAGTCAAGTAATTCTAGGTAGACATCCCACGTAAAAAAGTGATAACCTAATAAATTGTCATATCAATCTTTTGTTATTATCAAGAAATCATAAAAATTATCGTATCATGAGAAACTGATTAAAGGTATCCAACAATATGTACGCATGTACTAAGTAGTAACAGTGAGCCATTTTTTTCACATGTTTTCCATACCCCGAAAACGACACCACACAAGTTCCCACCTACTGAACGCACAACTGATGAACTGAATGACAGCATCTCAATCACCGGTCGTCGCCGCCTCGCCTTCATGATAAACTACACCACCTCTCCAATCTAATCCACACCCCCAAAGAACCATGGTGTCCACCTCGCCACCCGATGCCAAAGACAAAGAGGCCCGCCGCGAAAAACACAAGAAGCGCATGAACAAAATCCTCTTCAAGGCGTGGAATCTTCCCTCCGCCGCGCCGTTTCAGGATGGTGCAAACCAGGGCGCATCGGGGACGGCCGCCGTGGGGGATTTGACCACGGTGGGTGAGAACTTGGATAAGGGACTTTATGAGCACGGGAGGACGGGATGGGAGGCATTTGCTAGGGATATGGGACGGGTTTATAATGCTCATTTGATGAGGTGAGTTTATCAACGGCCCCGGCGAGGTGCAATTCATTTGTATCGCTGGTAAATTGTTTGGTTCATCGAGGAGTTTGATTTCTTTGCTCTTTTTCAAGGGGTTCCAGGATTCGTTTGTCGTGTTTATGTTTCCGTTGTTGCAGCTGTCTCGGCAAATTGCGTATCTCATAATTTCATTGGGGGGTCGAAGAATTTTCGTCCTTCGTCAAACTTCGCTCCAGTCGCAATTCGTACCAAGATATTTGCAAATTCATCCTGCTTCAATTTCGTTTATCGCTACGTTCTTGAGCGTTGTTTACATTTGCCGCAACTGTATGAACCTGCACAGTTTGAATGGATGATACCTTTGTGTGTTTTTATTGGCAACCTTTCCACGGCTGCATTCGAATTATCCTTATCACCAACCAATGACAACATTCTTTTTTTCGCCTTGGCATCTTTTTTCGATCGCCTACAATAGAAAAGGGAAACACGCCGTTACAGCACAAACTCACCTACAGAAAGTAGGTGACTTCTTCGCAAAAATTGACCCCATTCTCGGAGACATTGTCCTAAATTCCAAACCATCCGAGACTGAGCTCTACTCCAATGATGCCACCAAGAATCATACCGGGAAGAGGAAGAGCTCCGACGTTGATGAATCGCTAATTAGCCCTCCCAGGAAGAAAGCGCATGCGGGGAGTAATAATGGGAGCTTGACGCTTAGCCAACGTGAAAAGAAGGGGATCCAAGCCCTGGCCATTTATTTGGAAGAACGAGGAGGTAGATCCATCAAATACACACTTTGCCATCATATCGTGTCATTTCACCACAAAATCTCACATTCACACCACACTCACGCAGGCGAACGGAGTCAAAGCGATCTCTTTCGATGCAAGGTTATACAAAGACACGGAGGAAGATACGACACACTCTTTTTCTCTGCCGAGAACAAACGATTCAAAACCATGGCGGAAATAGCGCGATTCCTTAACCTAGATGACAGACCCGCCAATAGTGGAGGCGGGAGCAAGAACCGTTCTAGAAGCAAAGGCGGTCATCGCCAGATTAATCGAACCCCCAAGGAGTCCGAGCGAAAAAAGCTCAAGCGAGAACTCGACAAGCTGCATAAAGCCTACGCCAAGGCAGCGAAACTGCTAGAAGATCATAAAAATGACACTCCCGTCGTTAATTTCCCTGTGGTTGATGATTATCTAAGGGATGATGGGTCGCATGCCGCCCGAGCCCACCGTGAAGGAAGAATCGTCCCCCCCTCAGATATCGAATCATTCCCCGGGATACCGACGCATTGCATACCCGACATGCTTTTGGTGTGGGATTTCTTGTGCACCTTCGGTCGGACTTTGAGTTTGGAACCGATCGATTTGGATGATTTTGCGGCGGCGTTGTCGTTTCATCCATCGCCCAACAACGAGACGCAGGCTACTGATTCTGAAGAGATGAATAATTCGTCATCTGTATCCAGTATTCCTGTCTACTTATCCGAATCTCACATAGCGTTGCTGCGGCTGTTAATTCATGACCCCACAAGTGATTCCTGGTGGTGGAGCGTGCTCGAAACACCTGAAATGGTTGAAGAAGAAGGCGATGAATACCTCAATGCCGTTGACAAAAAGCGCAAGATGGCAACTGCCGTCTTTAAGACTGACATGGAAGGTTTGTTAAATGTTGAAGAGAATCCCGAAGTGACAATCAAGTGGTTACAGGCGTTAGATGACGTTCGAAATATGAAAATAGACTACAGTGGTCCCATCAAGAGTGCTGTCAAGAGTGCCATATCTATAACGACAAATCATCTCGTGAAAGCTTATTTGAAGAAAGCCATGCGCAAATGGAGGGTAGGGTCCGCAGGGTTTGTGAAACGCGCGGTCGTGTGGCTCAGTGACAAGGTTCGAGAAGCACGCCCCGATCTCTGGGGTAGAGCGCTCAGTACAGAAGAGATAATGGAGCACAAGAAGAGCGTTATAGCGGAAGCAGCTCTTGAAATGGATCGAATTGCTGAAGACAATGACGACGACGCTGCAGTCGATGTTAGCCTCGATGAAGACTCTGAAGAGGAATCCGAGTCCGATGAAGATGAAATGTCCGATGACGAAGATGAATATGCAGATCAAACTGAACCTGCTGCGTCGCCTTCCAAGCAGGCATGCTCAGTGACCCCGAAAGAAAATGATGACATAACACCTGTTTCTACGTTCGTTCCGACCAAACCGGTCCCTAGCATGGTAGACTTGTTACTTCCGCCAGCGAAGCCTTCGTTGGATTTGCTTCACGCTCTGACATGGCCACCTGTGCTCGGAGCTACGACCCTTCGTGTATTTCATTGGTACAAACGCCGACGGAACGAAGTGGATGATAGCATACGAGAATTCAGACAACTCAAACCTATGTCTGTCGCAGAGCGCCGGAGAAGAGAATTATGCGCATCGCTGAGAATATTATCTGAGTGTGGGGATCAATCAGGTGTTCATGACAACCATGTGGAGAGTGCCATACAGCATTTATGTGATGGCGAGGACTATCTTGCCTTGACTGCTGTACAGAGGTTGTGCATATTACGTATTCTTATTGAAGCTGCATACGACACCCACCATGTCCAGCAGACCATCGAAGATAACTTCAAGGCGAGAATGAATGCTGTTAAAGCACTGGACGCAGAGGAAAGACGGGCAAAGAAGGAGTCTCGCGAAGAACTCGCTGCAATTGAGGCTGCCGCAAGAGAGCGATTGGCTAAGGAAGCCCGAGAAGCTTTCATTGAGAAGAAGCGCCAAGAAGTCTTGGAATGCATTGATGAAACAGACCTCACCGAGGAGGATGTCGAGAATATGGAAGACGATGAGCTCATAGAGTTTGATGACGAAACGAAAGCGGAATATGATGCTCTTCCCACGCCTGAGAGTTTCAACAAAGTCGATGTCAATGCAATGGTCACTAAAATACAAGAGGAAACTGCTTTTGGAACCGAAGTGCTCACAGTTCTTTCTCTTAAGGAGATCGAAAAGAAAGATGTTGAATATTTGAAGTCGCTGGAGGACGAGTTGGATTCAATAGGGGATCTTAGTTCACAGCAGCGCAATAGTGCTGCTAGTCGAGAGATGTCTGCTAGGATTGATCGGCTACGAAAAGAAATCACAAACGTCACTGATAAGTCACAAACTCTTTCGGAGGATCGACACATAGCCATCGATGGTTTGAAAGATGCCATTGAAGACGGAACCGTCAAAACTCTTCGTGCAGCAATCAGAGCTGCCAAACTTGCTCGACTTTCTGGTGACGATGACAAGACAGGCGGGGTTTGGGCTTTGGATTTGCTTCGTGACGCAGCATTGGAGCTCAAAAATGCAGAAAGTCGTAAGCGTGTCACAGAAGCTCAGAAAGATTTGATTGCCAAGAGGAATAAATGTTTTATTCGCACTGACCCACTTGGAAAGGACCGTTTCCAATCATCTTTTGTTCATTTTGATTACGACAAAAGTAGCCGGATATGGGTGGAGAGAGACCTCGTATTGCATAAGAATGATTCAGAAACCAAAGACGAAACCGCAGTTCTTCTGAGTAACTCCTCCTCAGCGTCGATCGGTGCTCGTGACCAATACGAAGACTTTTTGGCTCAAGACGACCAAAACGAACTGCATGGAGAGGCTTTCCTTTCATTCGCGAGACAAGAATACCACCCTTCAGCAGAACTCTCAACGCTGAGTAAGCACCATTGGTCTTGCTACACAACTGATAGATCCCTACGAGTATTGGTTAAGAACCTAACTGGAAAATGTACTCAAGAAAAAGAACTGAAAGAAGCCTTGAAGGAGACACTCGAGACTATGGCATTGGCATCTGGGGAGAAATCGTCAACGAATCTAGTACACGTTGAAGATATTCCATCAGAAATTAAAGAGGGAACCGAATTCCGCACGTCAGGAGACGATGAAGCCTTTGATGGAGCGAAGCGATTTGCTTTAGATGAAGATATTAACTTTCTGTGCAAAGTGTCTTCTGCAGTTGGCAGACGAATCAGATTGCGACGAATCCCTGACCCCGATAGAGCTCCGGATCTTGCTCAATATAGGATGGGTACTATCACCGGATGGAGACTGAACGGGGCACCAAATGACAGGCCTTCATCTGTGGAGTCCGACGAGGGAACTTCGACAGCCATTTGGAGACTTGCGCTCGATGACGGTGGCGAACTCCACATATCCGCAAGTGAGGTCGTTGATGGCATGATCCGTGCCATCAAGTGGTTGACTCAATACCCTGGTTACGTTGAACATGATGCGCCATTCCTGTCTTATAGAAATGGCCACGGAAAGTTTTGTGGGCGCGCAGCAGAAGCCCCATCTTCTTTGACACCCCTTGCATTTGCCAAACAACTGCTGAAGAAGGAGCAGGATCTGTATATGCCCATGAAGAATAGAACGTTTGAAAATAACTGGGGTGGAAAGAGTGGTGCCAGAAATGCTTGGGTTTCGTCGCTGAAAGAGTACGGCCACAATTTCGATGCCGTTCGTGATGGTCTACTTACGTTGGAAGATGCATTTTTTCACCTTGCCGGCGGCTTTGATAATTCAAACATCACGAGTGATGCCCCACCTGATGGTCTTTTGAATCAAGGATCACACGGGGACTCCAATCAAGCGAATTCTTCTTCAGCCTCTGCGGAAGTTCTTGGCTCAACAAACGGAAACTCAAATCTAGACACCGTCATGCCCGCAGATCCTGGAGATTCAACCAAGCTAATTGGAAAAGATTTATTCTACGATGAAAGCAGTCGCTTTGACATTGAACTCGAATCCCTTAGCAACGAAGTTAAAGGACTATGGAACAGCCCCGACACTCGAGAAATATTCCGTGAGATCATGTCAGTATGCAAAACCGTAAGCATTTTGGCACTGGGACTGGACTTGATTTGCCGGAACTGCCAATCATACATCAATCGAACCAAGGCCTCGTTGGTTCAGACTTCAGCAAAAGAGGGGGAGCATTCACTGAGTACCTCTGTTGGAAGAAGACGCGCTGCATTGAAGCATCCTGGGGCATATTCTGATTTCTTTTAGCCTGCGATAATAGCTATTAACATTTTCCAAGGATTATTTATACCTAAGCGAAGGATACATTAACAATGCCTTTGCATCAATATCGGATGTATTCAGTTTATAAGAGCTGTAAATAATTGCTTACAACCATTTACATGTACATATTATTTGCAGTGAAGTGGGCACAAAGCAATCTCCGAGACTAATTCTTTCCTCAGCTTCTTGATACTGCTGAAGATGTGTTTAAGTATGCATTAATTTGTCTCAAAAATCAGACGCAAAGTTCAGTTGTTCTGTCTTGGACTCATCAACTACAAGATTCGGTTGTTGTTATGATTTCATTGGGAAGATCGCCAGTGAATAAGTTATCGTTGAGGCAAAGTAACGATAGATCCAAGTTATTTTCTATCTCAGGTGGAAATGTGCCAGTAAACATGTTATCATTGATTGAAAGCTTTTCCAAATCTTTCAACTCTCCAATATCTGACGAGACAGTTCCTGTTAACTGGTTCTCATAAAGATAAAGTCCAGTGAGCTTTATCAAATGCCCAAGTTCTGACGGAAGGCTCCCTGTTAACTGATTTCTCATTAGCGAGAGTTCCATCAGCTCATTCAAATTCCCAAGTTCAGATGGTATTGTGCCCTGAAAAAGATTTGTGTTGAGGAATAGCTGAGTCAGTTTGTTCGAATTTCCTAGCTCTGAAGGAAGAGATCCTGTAAGTTTGTTATTTCCAACAGAAAGTTCTGTTAGCTCTTTCAAATTACCAAATTCAGATGGAAGAGTGCCTGTAAACTCATTTGAATACAGCCAGAGTCCAGCAAGCCCGATTGCTTTCCCCAACTCTGACGGAAGGCCGCCTTCAAAGTTATTTTCCATTACAGACAGTTTAGTAAGCTCATTCATAGCACCAAATTCAGATGGAAGAGTACCCTGAAACTGATTTTGATTGAGATAAAATTCAGTCAGCTTGTTCAGCTGTCCAAGCTCAGTCGGAAGAGTTCCTGTTAGTTGGTTAACACCTACTTCAAAGTAAGCGAGGACTTTCAAATTGCCAAGTTCAGAAGGAAGACTTCCTGTTAACTGATTTGTGTACAGCCACAGTCCAGTGAGCTTGTTTAATTTCCCTAACTCTGATGGAAGACTGCCCCGAACCTGATTTTCATTTAGATTGAATTCGATCAGCTCATTCATATTGCCAAGTTCAGCTGGAAGAGTGCCTGAAAACTTGTTTCGATTGACATAAAGAGCAGTTAGCTTGTCCAACTGCCCAAGCTCTGAAGGAAGAGGTCCAGTCAACTTGTTCAAGCCAACATCCAGAATTTCAAGTGATATAAGATTGCCAAATTCAGATGGAAGAGTCCCTGTGAACTCATTGGAAAACAGCTTAAGTTCGAGCAGCTTGTTCAAATATCCAAGCTCTGATGGAAGGCTACCTTTGAGCCGATTATCATAGAGATGGAAATGAGTAAGCAAGTTCAAATTTCCAAAATCAGAGGGAATGGTTCCCTCAAACTGATTTTCATCAAGATAGAGTACCGTCAGCTCTTTCAAATGTCCAATCTCTGATGGAATATTTCCTGTGAACTGTTTTTCGTTAAAGAGAAGCACAGTGAGCTCATTCTAACTCCCGGATTCGGACTGAACTAGATCAATAAAAATCGAATGACTTTACCTTATTCGCATTAAGCCAAAGTTCAGTTAGCTCCACCAAGTTACCAACCCCTGACGGAATACTGCCAGTGAACTGATTATTGTTCAGAGTCAGTACAGTGAGATCTTGCAAACTTTCGATTTCTCGAGGAAGAGAGCTCAAAAGCACATTTGTATGAAGTTTAAGTTCGATCAGTTTGCGCAAATATCCAATCTCTGATGGAATGCTGCCTTTGAGATCATTACCGTAGAGATGGAGATGAGTTAACATGGTCAAACTTCCCAGTTCAGATGGAATAGTTCCTGTAAACTGATTGTCATCAAGATAGAGTATAGTCAAGTCTTTCAAGTTCCCGAGCTCTGATGGAATAGTTCCTTTAAAAATATTAGAATAGAGGTGAAGTTTAGTCAGCTTGCTCAAATTACCAAGTTCAGATGGCAGAGTTCCCGAAAACTTGTTTCCGTGAAGAGTGAGAGATATTAGCGCTTTCAAAGCGCCGACTTCGGTTGGGACAGTTCCAGTAAACTGATTGACATCAACATAGAGAAATTGCGCTGCTGTCAACATGCCAAGCTCCGACGGAAGGGATCCGGAAAATTGATTTTGCGATAGAACTAGCTCAGTCAGTTTATTCAGATTTCCAAGCTCAGATGACAGATTCCCTTTTAACTTGTTGTTGAAAACCGACAGAACACTGAGTGATGTCAAGCCGAAGAGGTGGGATGGAATAGTACCAGTAAATTCATTCGCATCAAGTTTAAGATGCATGAATGATGTCAAGTCTCCAAGCTCAGATGGAAGCGTCTCGCTAAGAAAGTTGCTGCTCATCGAAATCTCTTCAAGAGATCGAAGCACACTTATCTCGGGTGGAAGGGTCCCCGATGCACTTTTACCATCTAGAAGACAAACATGATTTTTACCTTTTATGTTAAGCAACACAATATTCAATGATATAGATGTGTGAACTTGAGAAACAATGACTTACCCAATTCTAACTTGCTAACGGTACCGTTAACCTTGCAAGTCACGCCATACCACGTGCAAGATCGGAAGAGCNAAGTCACGCCATACCACGTGCACTCATCTGCGTCAGATAACCAGTCAACGGAGGACATGAAATCGGGTCTGAACTCAAATGCCAAAAGAGAAAGAGTATATCTCTGTACAAGATTGGAATCTAATTGATGAAGCTGCATCTCATCCTCGTGTAACAACCAATTCATTGCGACGCTTCGACTATCTGTCTCAGGTAACTCGTCAAATTTAACACCTCTACGGAGGGCGTTTGCTTCGATATTTTGTTCTATCAACGTTTCATCTCGCGCCGCCACTTGAATAGTTGTCTAGTCGGTATCGTATTAGACAATTGTATAAGTTGGAAATGTCGGTACTCGGTACTGAAATACTTGCTAAGTGAACACTTACTGTTGTTCTATCAGTTGGATGTGTGGGAAATGATGTAGTTTCCAGCTCATCATCAGTTTGTGTCTCATGCAAAGGAGGGAAGGTGGTCAAAGGAAGCAAGGTGGTCAAAGGAAGCAAGGTGGTCGAAGGAGAGAAGGTGGTGGAAGGATGCAAGGTGGTCGGAGGAGGAAAGGTGGTCGAAGGAGGAAAGGTGGTTGAAGGTGGTAAAGTGGGCGCAGGAAGCAAAGTAGGCGAAGGAGGTAAAGTGGGCAAGGGAGGATTGGGGCGAAATCCAAGTGCGGCAAATAAAGATACTCCCACAATGGCAAAGGCGATGAGTGAAAACAAATATATCTTCTTTCTCTTGTTCTCGGGCTGCCCAACTTGAGTTACCAAGGTATTACCGCTGATGAGCGCAGAATCATGGATGACAATGTTGAGGTCGTTTTTGGACGGTGCTGGTGTGATAAGAACTTTATAACTAGGCTTTTTTGAAGCAGTGTTGTCAGCGTCTTCAATCCCCGTGGACGAGTGCTCTGACCCATCATGCTGTATTTAGTCCTTTGGAAATGATAGTACTTTCATTTCCAATTTTTTT
>JALLPD010000869.1:0-13936 GCA_036940065.1 Cyclotella cf. meneghiniana
AGGATCACCATAAGGCAATCCTCATTTCGAATTAGTGAAAATAGCTTATAATTTTAAATTCCATTCAACAGGAAAACACATTTTATTTCTTCTTATTTACTTCTTAAAATCTTCTACCTACTACGGCTTAGTTCATATCTTGGCCATTTTTCCTTCTCATGCTGGCAGCATCACTTTGGTATATAATACAGTGTTTGGTAATGTTTTGTCAGAATACCTTGTAGTATTTGATGATGATTTTGCAAAGAGCCTTTAATGGAACAAACTGTAATCCCACAGGGAATGCTCTATCATTCCTGAAGAGAACTAATAAAATCTGGTCATTTTCTGGCTATTTGCGCAAGCCACTTCCTCAGTGGTGGTGGATCATGGCCATCACCTATCCTTTTGCAATTGTTATTGGCCCAAATGACCATTCATATACTATAAGATCATCACTTGCCACCTCCATTATGGAAATAATCAGAACCTCTCTTACATCTGCTTACAAGGGAGAGATATGCATGCGAATTTGGAATCCGACTCTGGGTGACAGAATCTGCAGATCTTTTTCAATCAAGTTCCAATTTAGAAAAGTCGATGCAAGCCAACTCAGAAAAAAATTTGGAGCCTTTCTTTGTCTCCATTTAAAGAATATTGTATGCCTCGATGCAACAATCATCAAGAGTGTGGTTTCCATCAATCTGAGAGAATGCATTATCAATGAACAATAAACAGGCCTACAAGGACAAAAGCAAATCAAACATTTGGTAGTGTTGAAGAAAGTTGCTTAGCTATGAGAGATTTATACTTCAATGGCAACAATCAAAATGCAAAACCCATTGTTACTTGCCGAACCCTTTGTTCATTAATCAATCTACAAAATCCATGAATGTAATGAGAACTTTGATGGCACACTTGATCAAACAATTTGTTTTGCTTTTGCAATAGAGATAGGAACACTGAGGTGTTCACTCATCACCAAACAAATGGAGCAAGATGATAGAGCCAAATTCATTGTGGCGATGGAGGAAGAAATCAGGGATCATGAATAGTTACAATATTGAGACATCATCTTATGACCAACAATCCCAGAAGTTGTTGAGATAATCAAAGTAATTTGGCCATTCAAACACAAACATTTTCTGGGTGGATTTTTGAACAAACACACAGCAGGATATGCACCCATTGAAGAATGATGTATGATACCTTACTGCTTATTGGTACTGTGGAATGATGTACGATACCTTACTGTTTACTGTTACCATGGACAATCCCAGTAATATTGGCAACTGACAGTAACATCAGTAGCTACTGTCAAATTAATGCAGTATTTGCACCATCCATGCAAAGGATCTCAGGAAAATCACCCAAAACTCCTAACACGATGGGAGACAGTATTTTACTGTTCAAAATTACTGTTAAGTGACAGAAACCAAACCAGTAATTAACAGCAATTCCACAGTAAACCATCAATAGTGAACAACAAATATTGGGAAGTGGTTTACTATCATAATATTGTATCAGTAACAATGTAATGTGCAAAGAATACTTGATTTAGGACAAAGAGTTACTGCATGAACTGTACTTACTATCATGGGTAAGCTCATGAATGTAGAATTTCTCAACACCTATGACAAACTGAGAACAGTGCAACTAACGCATCAAAAATACTTTCTATCTCTGTCTGAAAAATTCATGACAACAAGTAACATATAATCTGACTAATTTAGAAAATTCAACCCATCATTTGAAGAAATGTTATTATGTTATACTTAGCCGGTATTGAAAGGGATGTAAACCAACTCTCTCATGTGTGTAGCCTTTGCACTGCGATGTTAAACCCAGCTATGAAAAGATGTAAACTCTTTCCAGAATGTTCAGGGACAAAAGGTTAGACATGCTGCAGCAATTCATCGATAATCCTCAGAAGCTCTTCAATCTCCTGTAAATTCATACTGCAATGGAGAGCAATGACAAGTGAATGGAACTGAACACACTGTCAAACAGGATCCCCCAACTAGATAATTCCAGCAATAATTATTCCAGGTTTTAATTGAAATTTCAAAAGGTGATGGTGTAATATGAATTCACAGCAGAAAGGGCCATCATTGATGAATCAAAATTAGCTCATCCCACACCTACCTCAACCCCCACAGACTTGGTAGTGTTGTACGAAGCACGTGTGAAATGAGAAGTATTAATTGTTTGTGTATGTTGACGTAACAAAAAAGAAGAATTCACTTTCAAAGGTTCTTTTTCATTCTTGAGCGAGAGGTTTTTTACTTTCTGCGCATGAGAAGGGGGTGGACAGTTTTCTAACCCTCGAGTTGCTGTGGCTGTTGTGGATTGAGACGTTCACAGTGGCATGGTCACTTGCATAGCATATTAATTGATCATGGAAGTTCATTCACTTCAGATAAAAATGGGAAGAACTTTTTCTCATCTTCGTGTCACTATGGCTACTTTGTAATGATGTTTGAGTGGAGGATAGGTTTTCAAGATGTCATCTTCCAATTCAGGTCATATAAGAATTTGATTAAAAAATAAAAACACGCTGACAGATAAATGGTTGTAAAAGGAGGGAAGCTGGGGGGAGGACAATGTTACTCACCTTGCGCTCAAGGTGGCTGCTTGTTATTGTTGGCTGCTATGGGGCATTGTGTTGCATCTTATGTTTCAGGCTGGAAGTAGATGTATTGCGAGTTGTTTTTGATTAAAATTCGAATGTGAAATGAAAAGTTGGTGTTGCATACGTAAATTTTCCTCTCGGTCACTGACCATTCAAGCAAGTCTGAAAACAAAAAGAGTGGAAGTGGAGAGTTGCAGCACTACCACTTGATGGGCGTTCTAGTAATGAGAGCATCATAAAGTTTTAACTCAATCGCATTGTGGGTTTAGGCAACGCCATGTTCTACCATACATCAATCAAGGTCCTTGTCTCAGACTGCATGCTATCTTTCCTGGGTTATATGTTATGAACCTGCACATTTCTTGGGAATTTCAACGGGATCGAGTGGCGCTAACAAATAAATGTTGCTCGTTTATGCAACGGCAAATAAAAAAGTTTTTCGCACGGCATAGAAATGCTACTCGACAATACGATAGCAACAGTAATAGTGTTCCTCTCAAATGTGTTGATATCCCTAAAGTCTCCGGAATAATTCACATCCTACAAACACAAGCGATTGAATGAAAAACAAGTCAATTCATCGTCAATTCCAAGATTCGTCCTGTACAATATGGATATTCTCTCTACATTCCTCCAATGCCATCACCATCCCCATCATGAACACCATTCTCATCGGCTGGATTTTTATTCCTAAAGGACTTTTTATTCCAGTCCTGTAGTCCTCCGGATCCCGAAGCACTAGTGGGAGCAGCAGGCTGTTGAGGCGGAACACCTGGACCATTCATCTGAGCTCCATAACCTCCAAACATGGCAGGTCCACCCCAAGGACCCGCTGACATGTCTCCTCCGGGTCCTGGGGGAGGAGGTTGTCCAAAGAACCCCATCGCACCGGTCATGGGCATGCCGTATCCCCCGTAACCTCCGGGAGGCATTCCTCCTGGTGGCATTTGATTCGCTTGAGATTGCGCCCACATTGCTCCCGCTCGAAATGCGTCCCATAGTTGTTGTTGACTTGGTGCGGAGGTGCCGTTGGGGCCTCCAAATGGTAGAGTCGACGATGTGGCATGGACACCTCCTGCTGTGTCCGAGGCCTCGTCTTCTTCTTTAACGGATTTGAATGCGGATTCTAGCGTGGTTTGTTCGGCGCCTTCGGGGTATTGGATGCGTTCGCACCACTGAATGTAGAGTCAATGATGAAAACGTCAGCGGTCATAATTCACCAAAACGCAAGAATCGTTGAAAAACAAAGACTCACACGAACAATAACACTTTTGCTCGAAACCGCTGCGAGAAAGGTTCTACTCTGATGAATCACCCCCAAATCATCACTATTCAAAACATCCTTTTCCTCCCCCTCATAACTAGCTTCATAGGCACTCAAATTATCCCCGTCACCGACGGGACTTTCACTCTTGACCTTTCCATCCTCCTCGCTCTCCCCCGGCGCCGCCTTCTTCCTCCGCTTGGTGGCCCGTCCCTTCCCGGCCCCATATCCCGTCAACCTGTCCTCGGGATTCCTGGTATCCGCGACAATTTTGACATAGGTGGTGCTCCATGGCGGAGTGGTATGCTTGCAGGTATTGCGGCAGTAGTCTCGAGTGTAATTTTTCTCTCGACAGACTTTGCAAATTGGCTCTGCCTTCATGCTTCCGTCGGCTGGTCCTAGACACATGAGGGGCGTGTCCATGAGCAGACCTATGGCGGGCAAATCTGCGTAGGAGGCCTTGCCGTCGTCGTCTTCGATGATGAGAGACTGGTCGATGGTGACGGCGACGTAGGTGGTGGTCCAAGGAAGCGTCTTGTGACCGTCTCGAGTGCGGCAGAGGTCTCTCGATTTGTAGTTCTTCTTGCATCGGTCGCAGACGGGAAGGCGGCGCTCGGGGAAAGGCACGTCGAAGGGCCGGGGCATGCCGCGAGGGTGGAGCGTGATGACGTGCACCTCCGGCTTGTCCTTGTCGGGGTTGGGCGCGGAGGGATCGGGCATCATTCCGGGCATGCCGAGCGGACGTTGGTGGGGCGGCAGGGGCGAGCCGAAGCCGGGAGCGGGCGGGAAGGCACCGTGAGGCGGCATCATGGCATAGAACGGCTGGTATGGGTTGTAGCCCGGGGGTGCCCCCGGTGGCATGCCGCCCATCATCATGTTGCCCGGCATTCCTTGCGGATTGGAGGCGGGGTTTTGATTGGGCGTCGAACCATTTCCGGACATGGCGGTGCTGGGACGCTGTCAAGTGGGCATTGCCTGACAATCACGTTGTGGCAACATGATATTAGGATGAGTCATGGCCGGATAACCACGATGGATGCGCAGTGTTGGATGGGCAGACATCCGGTACATCATGCAGTTCACAAGTAGTAGTTAGTGTCAAGAAAGATGGAAGAAATGTGAGAAGACAGGGAGGGATAATAATAATATTATCAGTGTGAGAGACATTTCAGAGTGAGGATGATCAACCATGTCTGAACTCCGTGCGGGTCTAATTGGTGACAGAAATAGCCATTGCTTACCAACGGAACTGGACCAAGGATGTGCGATGTTAGTTAGTGTTCGAGTGTTTTATGAGATTGTTGTTTGTACACTCTGTCGCGGTCCTCCCTACTACATACACCCATCGAACGTGATACGAGCCCCTGCCTGAGACCCTCTATCTATCATCGTATGGTTCGTCGACATTTAGATTTTAGATATTGTTTTTTGTTGGGGACCCATACAGTATCCATACCAGCCTACCATACCATACTATAATCTTCCTACATATAAATATCCTGTTATTTAACAAAAGAGAGGTATCATCGCGAACTTCTAGCGGTAAGTGCCTGCGCGTGATTATGACGCGACGATGGATACAGTGGGCTTCTCAGGTGCCAACCCTGTGTCGCCCTACGTAGACCCACACTGTTTATATTGATTTCTTAGAGTTGACGAAAAGTTCGAAAAATAAAAGAATCAGAGCAAAGTTTTACCTAGTTTTACAATGATATACCATATGGTATTTTTTCTTGGATATTTTAATTTGCAGTCAAAAACGCGCGACAAGAATATCCTCTGTGACCATGGCAGCCGGCCAAGCTTCCACCCCTCGACCCCGCATTGTCCTCACTTTCACACGCGTGATCGAATTCCTTTCCCTCTTTTTAATCCTCATCTTATTCGTTCTCACTTTCATCGTGAACCAGCATGCTCAGTTACTGCTAGATCCTTCCATCACAGTCCCAAAGCAAAAGCAACTGCAGGCCGTGCCGCCGCCACCGCGGTCATCGAAGCGGATCAAAAATGAAATCTCCAGTTTGGAAAAGGAGTTGGACAATGTCGCTGCCGATGCGATGAGAATGGCGGAGGACGTTCGGACTGCCATGGAAATTCAAAAACACGTCAAGGGACAAGCGTCGCTCGAGGGCGAAGCTAAATTTCGAGAACGCGAGCCCAAGAAATGGTGGGTGCGACGTGATCCCTATCCTTCATTCTTCGATGCTGTCAAATCTTCAACTGCGGAGGGAGGAGCCATTATACCCGTCAATCTCAGCGTGAACCACCTGCAACTTGTGCAGCGTGCGCCCGGCTCGCCCAACGACAACGAACAATTGCAAGAAGAATTTCTTCCGGTCGTACTCAAAGATGACATTGAGTTTCGTTGGCGATCCCAATCTCGTGCCGGGTCACTGGCAATTCATATGAAGCAAACCACCGCATATCGCATCGTTGTTCGTGTCGCGCACTCCCAAAAAATCGACGATGAAGGAGTTTGGATCTGGGATTCTCGCCGCATCGAAACGACGGGGTTGCCAGACGTGGTTAAATGCACGTCCAAACTAATCGAGGTAGGATCCATACTAGAATGGAAAGTCATGGTGTGGGATTCCTCCAATCGAAAATCATCTTCCGAATGGACTAAATTCGCCGTCGGACCAGAAAATGACCAATGGACAGCCAAATGGATTACGCATCCTGTAGATATGAATTCGTGGAGTAAAGGCGATGCTGGTGCGTTTTGGGTGGATAAAAATATCAAGGCGCAAAAGGTGGCATGTGACAATTGGATCAAGAGGAAACAATTACCAATATTTCGTGCTTCAGTGCCGCCATTGGAAAAGGTACGAACGGCGTTGTTGGTGGTTGGCGGTTTGGGTTCCTTCCGTGCCAGTTTGGATGGTATTCCGCTAAGTTCTTCGGGACCATTGGATCCGCCCTTGACGGATTTTGCTCAGCGTGTTTCGTATCGGGGTTTTGATATAACTCCCTTTTTGAAGGATGGACAATCGCATGTCCTTGGGATTGCCTCTGGGTCGGGATGGTGGGATCATCGTCCAATTAAAGGTGTGCTTTCACTTTGCAGCAAAGATGTACCTTGCGCAGCTCAACCACTGACTTGTTTTATTTTCTCTGCCAAAGGGTCGTTTATACGGCTGTTCTACTTTCCACATGGGCCGAATACGATCACCGCACAAATGTATGTGACGTATGAAAATGGAAAGAGGGAGGTATTGATCCCCACTGGTGGAGGGTCGGAAGGATGGCAGGTCACTAAAGGCCACTTGAGGGAATCGTCACTGTTTAGCGGCGAATACATTGATCTCGGAGTCATGTCCCTGCTAGATGGGTGGGACACTCGTTCCAAATGGAGTGAAGTTTCTTCATCAGATAATACAGAAAAATGGACAAAACCAACATTATACGAAAGTGATACTACACTGGAATTATGGCGGTACCAACTCCACGTCAAGGCCACGGCCAGACAACGAGATAACAGACCGTCTATGCCGGAGAATAAGGTTGCACCAATTGGTAAATTGATCCCGCACGAATCTCCTCCTGTCTTGCCCATGAAACGAATCTACCCCGATGAAATTTACAGTTTGGGTGATGGGCGATGGATGATTGATTTCGGCGTGGGTTTTTCCGGCATGGTACGATTTGATGAAGGGTTGCCCGATCCGATTGTACCCGACAAGTATCCGAGGGGTCATTCAGTTAGTACGTTGAGTGACGACGAGGCTTTCATTACGGTCATATATGGTGAGAGATTAGAGCTGACCACAGGAGGTAAGGTGTTTGTGATTTACATTACTCTATCATACCCTTCCAACAGACATATCGTGGGTTTTTTGTCTTAACATTGTTTTGCCTACAAACTTCCATGTCATCTCAGATATCAATCTGCCTTTGGTGGCAGGCATGGGACTCCATGACGGTGGCCCCAAGCACAGATCCAAACCAGCGGGAAGTGCGGAAGGCAAAGGTGGTGTATGCTACCCCGCAGATCATATCGAAGCTGGATCATTAATGCAGCGAGATGTCTACATCTTGCCCAAGAACGGAAAAGGGAGCTTTTCCAATGCTAGGCAGTCGCACTTTACAACACATGCATTTCGATTCGCAGAGGTTTGTTGTATTGCAAAACCGCCGGAGGGGATGTACGCCCTAAGTTATCGAATTGCTTTTCATGAATGGGGTGAATTCAGTAGCAGCAATGTACGAATAAATGGAGGATATGAACTGGTCAGGAATGCGTTCAATAGTAATTTGTTGGGAGTGCAGAGTGATTGTCCTCATCGAGAAAAGATTCAGTATGGGGGTGATATCAATGCAAATGCACCGTCAGCATTGCACTTCTTTGATATGAGTGCATTTTACCGCAAAGTTGTGTTTGGTGAGAGCGTTTTAGTTGCAAGTAGAAATGCTTCATTTTATGGACTGTATCACCTCATTACTTTATAACGCTTCATTGAAGATTGGAGAGACCAACAGTGGTACAATGGTGCATATGCTGGCACAAGTTATTGGTTGGCACTGAATGATTACGCAGGCATCGGGAGTGGCGCAGGAGAGACTGTCTGGGCAACTGCACCCCCGCTCATTACAGTGCGTCATTTTCAGCACTATGGCGATCTCAAGCTATTGGAACAAACATTTTATTCACATTTGAAATGGTTCGATTTCTTACGGGACAACTTCGACCGAGGAATGAAGGTAAAGGGGTACCATGAAGAATTAATGGGCTATGTCAAAGAAGGTAGTGGTTTGGGCGATTGGCTCTCCTTCCGTGGACGAGACACATGGCTCACGCACGAGTCTTTCTACATGGCTGTTGCGCGATGCATTGCTTACATGGCAAACAGACTAGAAACGAAAGAATTGCAGCTTGCAGAGGGGATGGCTTTAGCGATGGATACTGAAGAACGCATTGCGCATCTTTACCTTAAGAATGGTAAGGATCGCTTTCTCCCACCGGAGCCAGAAGCGAGCAAGCTGAGTCCTGGTCCTGAAATGAGCCTTTACTCTCGTGTGGTCCCCGGAGAGAAGAGATGCACCGTACTAAGAAGTGAGACCATTTTAACTCTATTTGCAACAGACCGCGGTTTGTCCTTTTCCCAGATCCGACTTGTTGTTTCACACGCTATTTTTAGACTATTTCCGACGTAAAGGCCACACTTGGCCTGGCAGCGAGGAGATGAGATTCTTGGAGGAGTCACCCAAGGAACTGATAGATGAAATGGTGAAGAGCAAAGAAATTTCAAAGCGAGGAGACAAATGGGCTATGGGCTGGTGAGTTAGCTATATAAGAGATCGAATTGCTCCCTGTCACTCGTTCCAAGCTTTTCACGAATTTTTTTAGGTCCCAGTGGAGTGGCTTCAATGAAGGAATTTTTGCAGTGAGATATTCACTCAAGACATTGAGTGACAACGGATTCCACAATGTGGCGGTAAACAAAGCAACGGGTAAGGGGTTGAGATTTAGTTTCGTGGTTATCTACTTTAGTTCTCATGTCTTGAACATTTCTCGCTTTCTCTGTTATGCACTGCAGGCTTTGGAGTCGGTACTTGGGAGTACATGTTAAGTCATAACGCAACCACCCATTGGGAGTCTTGGTGGAGGTCCGAAGATCTATACAGTCATAACCACCCTATGCTTGGAGCATCTGCGGAGTGGATGGCTTCTTCTGTGGCAGGAGTGTCTCTATATCCCACTACTTCTGGGGGTAAAGAGGTGTTATTCTGGCCTCGCTTTCCCAATTCTGCAAGGGATCTTGAGTATGCCTCCGCTGCAAGTTGGCGTTTATACCCATTTTACTCTTTAACATGATCACNACATGATCACGCCGTATTCGTTCCTAACCATCCAGATTGTATTACTTCATTAAAAACAGACCCAAGGAACAAGAAGAGGGGACTTCTCCATTGCATGGAAATTTCTCAACCTACCCGAAGACAAAAAAGAATATGATTCGGCGGTTGTTACAATCCACATCCGAGCTTATGTGCCTCCCGATGGCACTGCATTCTTCCGTTTACCAGAATATAGCAATGGTGAAGGTGCCAATGCTTCAGTCAAGTACGCCACAGTGATTCCAAACCTAGTAGAGGCCGGGAATCTTTCAAACGAGGAATGCCAGGCCCGAAGGAAAGCGAAAATGGGATTCAACTACAACTGGGAGTTCGACAGAAAAAAGTCGCAATGGTTGAAGGTGTCTCGCAAAAAGACAATTGGGACCCCTTGCCAGAGTTTCTTGTTCCATTCTTCCTTGGGGGATGTCAAATGGAGCTCTACGGAAATCATTGCAAATAGCCAATCCAATGGGGTAGAAGTACCTTTAAGCCCAGGCCTATACGACCTTATAATCAAAAACTGGCAGCTAAAGCCAGAAGTGGAGAGCGATAACGGTCGCATTGGGAGTCTTCCTGTATATTATGAGTCAGAAGATGTGGGACCTTACTGTGCTGACAATGCGACCTTTGATTGGGATATTGAAGATGCCACTCACCTGATATAGTACTCAAGGTGAATAACAAATAAAAAAGCTTCCATATTTTATGGTGAATAGGCCAAACCCTTGACTTTACAAAATCTCACAGATTTTGTGAACATTTTAGTTCTTAAAGCAGTGTTTTAGTTCGGCCAATAGTAAAAATAGTGAAAAGCAGTTTTTATTATTTTTTATCGATAAAAAGTCTATTGCATTATTGACCCACACTATTGTTGCTTTAGTTCATCCCAATAGTTGCAATTGGCTAATGACCTATTCAGTTTAGCGAGGCCCAATAGCCAAATAGCAACTGCTGTTGACCCCTCATTTTTTGATAGGTCCCAATAGATCAATAGATTTCCCCAATAACATTTGTGGCTGTCATCACCTCATCCATCTGGCCATCAGTCCATTTGTGCTTACGTACGTAAGTACGTCCATCAATGTCGTTTGTTTATACTTACCTACACACATCCATCCGTCCATTGATGTCATTCATTTTGTGGTTGCAGGAGGTTTACTATTAATTTTTTGTAATGAAAATAAATTATTCTTGCACTTTTTGAACATGCTATTGCACTATCGGACGATTCACCATTAACAATTTTTAAAATTCTCAACTAAATCATGTTTTTAGTCAATAGTGATCAGCAAAAAAATTCAAATAATTGCCAAAAACACTATTCACTATTGGACTATTGGCGGAAGTAAATCACAGCCTAAGCCTGTAAACCACTTTTTCTGGCTAGATGCAATCGGAATTGATTCTTCATCATATGACCAATCTGCCAGTATGCTGGGTTCCCATATGTGACTTCACTCACCGCACATCACCTAGCTTTTTTGGTGGGCTTGCATATGTACACTACAAAAATAATAATATTTCCATCATCTTTTGGACCACCGGAGCAGCTTGTTCCAGGTGTTAGCACCGTTGCAACAAACAATGGGCACACATGTGGTAAGCACCACTTTGGTCACAGCAATGGGCTGCTGTTGGCAAGGACATGGTGCGGTCCGGCATATTGTTGTGTCTGCTGGGAATGTCACCGGACAAACTCACCAATTGTTTTGTTCTCTGTTAGGAGTGAGCACATTTAAATGTTTAAGGATGTAAACTAATTTAGTTTTTCATTAAATAAAAGAAGTAGATTAACTAGTGAGTAGTTAAAATGTAATCATATTAACTAATTCTTAGAATTGGTGGATTGTCGCATCTGCTGGAAATCACATCGGATGAACTCATGGCTTTTCCAACAGCTGCTTCCATTCATCCCAGCCATCTCAGACTGCTGCCAAGGCAGCTACCTTTGAGCAGCCACACCAGGAAATGCCGTCAAAGGAATATTTTTTCCTCACAAATCCCCAACCCTCTTCCATTGGAACTAAATGCGGCGATTGCAATTGCGGGAGGGAAGGTATGCTATGGATAGCACAATAATAAGGTGGGCGGTGAGTGGAATCGAGGGTACAAAGCCTCCTGCAAAGAAGAAAATTGGCAGGAACAAGAGGGGGCTTAATAAATAGGATAGAAATACGGTACTTTCTATGATTCTTTTTTTAATTTACTTTACATGCTCTAATTAACGAAAACATGGCGAGAAGGCCACACTTTACGTATCTCCGAACATTTGCTCACCATTAAATACAGTAAGATAACAGATTGTAAACAATGAAGAGCTTCTTAAGTTAGGAGAAAATATCTTGTTCTAGACACACCATTTGTGGTTTTTTTATGCTAATAATTTCATTACACCTTGATAATGGCAAGAAGTGACCTCTTTGGATATACACCTGCTATAGAGCAAAAGAAATATTTCAATATATCCACGTAAAGGAGAAATTTTTTTTCATAGCCAAGCATAAATGTCATAGAAGATAGTGTATATGCAAAGATTTCAATCAGAAAATGAATATGCAACAACTTAAACACCATCAGAACAACAAAACTTTCTGAAATGAATCTTCTCAAAACCACCTTAACGAACTCCTTTAATATCAATTTCTTGCTTGCTGTGAATTAGACAACTAACACTTGGGTCCACACTCATTTTCTACGAGTCTTGAGACTTGTTTTCACCCTGGCCTTGCTGCTCCTGTCGATGCGCCTGTCCCCCGTCTTGCCCCCCTCCCATCTGCTGTCCCACTGCACCCATGCCACCCATTCCCATAATCCCCATGAGAGCCGGGTGCAATATTCCAGCTGCAGCTTGCATCTGCACCATTTGCTGCATGAGAGCCATTTGCTGTTGCTGCTGCGCATTCGCATTCTGAGCGTGAGTCAGAGCCAATCCCTGTGGCTGTTGTTGCTGCTGAAGTTGTTGTTGCTGCTGAAGTTGTTGCTGCTGCTGAAGCTGCTGTTGCGGCTGAAGCTGCTGTTGCGGCTGAAGCTGCTGTTGCGGCTGAAGCTGCTGCTGTTGCGCCACTTGAGGATTCGGCGTCACAGCTTCCTCTGCAAGAGGGCTCTTCGCCGAAAATTTCGAATCTTCTTCCTCCCCCCCACCCGAGGCCGCCAGCGCCCCCCCTCTCATCAAAGCCTGAATCGGCACCAATCCCGGATGCTTCGTCCCAATCTCCACCAATTCCCTCCTCAAGAATTCGTTCCTTTCATTCAACTCCTTATTTTCCTTCGATAAGTTGATGACCGTGCGTTGCAACTCTTCAATCATGGTTTTCTTGCGCTTGCGAGATTCTCTGGCGGAGATGCGATTTTGTTCGAGGCGGTCGCGGCGTTGTCTGTCGAGTTCGGCTGGGTCCACGTGATCATCGTTGCTGTTGGCGGGGTGACGGTCGTGGTCCTCGCCGGAATCTTCGTCGGAGAAGCGATTGTCTTCGGCGTTGGACATGGTTTGTTGTGGTGTTTGTGAGGACGGTGAAAGCGAGACGGCGAGGCGACCGCGTCAGCGTCGGCAATGGTTTGTATTATTATTGTTTCACTGCTCGAAGACGGTGAAGTGGCATGTATTAAACCGACAAAAATCGCCAAATACACCTTATTTTTGCGATCCCTATCGTCCCACAGACGATCAGTGAATTTTCTTCCTGTCTTCCATTTCACATGATATTCATTGTCCGGAATGAATTCAGCTCGTCAACAAAGATATCTTTTACTTCTACGTGGAAGGAAATTGTCGTAAGATATTTTTACTACGATAATCTGATTTGGGCTACCCCCAGAACTCCCGATATTTACCTACTATATATAGAAAACGTCGAAAGTCAAACAGTAAAACCTAGGAGATTGTAAGGTCTAACAAAAAATTAAAATAACTAGAGGGATATTTTTTTTTCGCTGACATTTTTCTCTTTATGTCAGGTAGCGACAGTTTAACCAGTAACATAATTTCACTCAGAGCTCACATATTTTTTCAATTAAATAAATCAGGTCTGTTTTTATTTTTGCTTTGAGTGTCATGGCAAAATAAAGTACAACCTAACAGTTTACCCAACAATCAACTAGGCAAAAAGTGAGACGTGGTAGCACACTTTTAGAGAACAAAAACTGTATGTGGGAAAAAAGAGAGCCATGTCACAATCCATATACAACCAGAAAAGAGATCCCACCCCCAAGGGCATAAATCATTG
>JALLPD010000870.1:0-13922 GCA_036940065.1 Cyclotella cf. meneghiniana
TGAGATGGCAAACTCTCCGGCATTTTGGAAGACCAAAACAATTGCAAAGAGAGAACTCAAAAATCTTACAAGCCAAACAGCAAGACTAAATGCGGTAAAAGAACAACTCGAAATTCACATAATTGGTTTTGGCTGGCAAGATTTGCACCACCCATGGTCTAAAGAAGGTCACACATACACTGCAAATGATCTTTTGCAATATTTAACTGCACACTCATTCCAGAGCAAGCATGCAGAGGGATTCCTACATCACCAACAATGAATATGCCATCTAGAAAAGTAACTCCCCAGCTTGGAAAAAGAATGGCAGATGTAGCTGAATTGGATGAATGTTATGAGAACAAGAAGCAAAAAGCTGTTGAAGAAGCAATCAAACTGCAAGATAAATTAGAAGATAAAGGCATCATTGACAGACATGAGAGATTGCATCCAACAAGACCTGAGGTCGATAAAGACTTAATTGGTGCTGAGATTGCGATTCTATACTCACAGACATTGACCCGTATGGAAGTAACACAAACATGTGGTACCAGGGTGTCATTGTTGCAGTGCTAACATGAAATAAAATTCATATTGAATGGGATGCCAGTACCATCCGTGGTGGTGACAAATCAATTACTGAGGAGGTATTATTGAAAACAAAGTACAACAAACATGTTATTGGGGGTTGGAGATATAGTATAGAGTAATATTTCGCCATTAATGTGTTACCAAATGCTCATATTAAGGTACTTACTTACATAGGACAGTGGCACCTAGTAAATTTACATGTAAAACTAAGTATACTTATGTAGTACCTCTTACATAAGGCGAAATCACGCTCGAATCAATTGTGTGCTAGTAGCAAAGCATGGGGCGGATTTTTTTGGGAAAAACTTTAGGGATGTCATAGTTAGACCTATTACTCCCACCAGGAACAGTTTTTACAGCAATATGTCATCATTTCAAAATGCTCATTTCTGGGGTGCACCCCCTATAGATAGTACTGTGCTTAAATCTAGTTGTTTAAGCCCCTTCTTTTTCCTGCCAATTCCACTACTATTTAACTTAATTTTGTTGATTCCACCCACTCACAGCCCGCTTTTTCTCTAACCACTGGTCCAATGTCCAACTGATGAGAGCTGCACCCATTACAACAGATATAAGCATATACTAGAATTAATTCATGGGAACTGGCAAAACTGTTCTTTACTAAGATCATTTTTAATTACATTTTTATTAAGAAAACACTAACCGTAGGTGACAAGCTGTTAAACTGATGTTGAATATAAATGTTTAATTACGACCCAATCCAAATAAAACCTGTTGAATTTGAAATCTTCTGCCAAGCATCTGCCAATTCTGGCATCCTTAATTCTTGGGAGCATTCTTCAAAAAGAAACAATTATTAGCCTCCAAGTGAACAACGTAATGTGTTCCTGCTCACAGTCCTCTTTGATGGAAGTGAAAATACCATATGACAAAAGAGAAAAAATAGCACAGATGGTCTGATAATTGATGTGGCTAACAGAACATTCATGTTTATTTTATTGTTTAAGTCAGTCAAATGTATTTACTGATTAATGTCTGGCTCATTGTGGATTTCTATTTCTATGTTACTTAAATAGGAACAACAACATTTGGCACTGATGGCATCATTCAAAACCGCTGTCACCACAGCCTCAACAACACTCAAAGACAACGTTCCAGTCTTGCCAACAAAATAATGTTGGCGCTGCAACCAAAGCGGTCCTGATGGACTGTACAATGGTTCTTTGTGGCAATGAAGCTGACAAGCCAAACACCCCTTTTACGAAGGGGATCAAGACCGAACAGCTTCAGTTCATGCAGAAAAAAATACACACAAAACTAGTTCTTCCATTTAACAAATTAGGTCCACCTACATAATCAATACACAACTTGAAAATGATTTTGTCACACCACCCAACTGAACTTGGCATGCCGAATGCTGAGGCAAGGACTGCATAAGCAGACCACCCCATCAAGCAAGTGAGTCTTAGCCAGCAAGCATCATCTCAAACCTGGCATCTTGGTCCTCTTCACTGTCTCTTTCGTTGCCTTTGTCATCTTCATTGTCTCCTTCTTTGCCTTCGGTGACGGGAAGATTATCATCAGCATTATGAATATGATTGTCTGAGTTGTGGTCATCAGATTCTGATCCATCATTTGTCTCAGGGGCCTCAAAACGAACTACTTCCGGCTCGTAGGAATCAGGGGCGACAGGTTTGTCTGGATCAACCGCACCAACTGGAACAACTTCCGATTCCATTGTTACTGATGATGTGTTTGCTCCTGATGACTTCACGGAGGAAGCGCTAACTGACGTTCTAACAAGGGTTGCTTGAGTTGCGACACCATCAATAATATGATGAGAATCTTTTTCAGTTGATCGTCTTGACATCCTCATTGTGTTAATCATCAAAACGATTCTGGACATGACAGGGACAGACTTGAAATTTTTGAAGTAACGGGGTCTACAGTAGACGAAACAGTTCCAGAAACCTTGAAGGGGGACCAAAGTGGCAGCAGCAAGAGTAAGGCCATAAATGTTGTAACCTTTGCCTGAGGACCACATATACTGTGATGAATGTTATGAGGATTTTTATTTAGAAGGACGGTATGCCAGACATTTACTCAGGGTCGCGCACTTTCTAGTAGATGTTGAACTTACCTGCAACACAAGATATGGAACCCACGTAATGTAGAATGCTGCAACAAACCACATTGCTTGCTTGAACACCATTTTTGAAAGCTTGTTACCTCCACCGCTGTAACGAGAAGAAGCACTCTCCTTCTTGTATACACTGGACACAGTGTCTCCCATAACTATTGTAGACAGTAAAATCGCCAGAATAACAGGAAGTTCAGGCCACCATCTTAGCGTAATTTCAGTGAGATCTCATGAGAAGAGGAGAATATAGATTTGAAAAAAGCCACTCTGGACTTACTTTGCAGAGTTATTGCACCATACCAAAACATTGTCGTAGTAAGGGATGCCAGCCCCAGCAAAAGTGAATCCAGTTATGAAAGGAGGAATTAGTAGAAAATAAATGATTCGTTTTCTCTTTAACTTCGATTCGCTCCATCCATGCTTGATGGTCAGGTTATAATATAGAGCAAGAGATGTGCCAAGAAGGCACGATATAGTTCCCATTTGGATAAAGAATCCTTGCGCAGTACAGGTTGCTTCGTTGCCCTTGCTTCCATAGATAAAGTCTGCTTTCGGCATAGGTAAGGTAGTAAATGTCATTGCAAGGGACCCAATTGCATCAAATACACTTATTGTGCAAAGGACCTGAAGAAGGATCGTGTATAAAAATTGGTCAAGACGAAGCACGCAATTAACCACAGGGATCGTATGCAGTAACCTACTTTATTAATCAGTTTGGCTTGCTTTCGCCGAGTTCGATTAGTATCATAAATGATGAGAGAGGAACCCTGTATACAACAACAGTACAATAGCAACCAGGTCACAGACTGAAACAAGAAGCACACTATTGAAAAGTACTGTGGAATACTGACTTACCATGATAGAAAGAATAGCTGCTGCACGAGGGAGCCACGCAAGAACAGCCCGTTTCATTTGGGTGTTGGCACCTGCATACCCTGTTCCATCGCACCCGCAAATGAAGTTCATCGACTGTGCAATTTGACAGTTTGTACTGTCCTTGGGAACCGGCAACCTTTTGAAGAAGGATTCCACCTGCCAACAGGTGACATTGTCGCCAAACAGAGGTATGATTCTGTCGGGGTACTGCATGTCATACTGAGGACAGAGAATGCATTGATCTTCTTCGTCGCCGACACCAAATTCAAATCCAGTTACTTGAGAGGTGCAAAACTTGCACCCGGCGTTGATGAGGTTGGCACCGCAGGATGCAGCACAGCTTTGAACCTTTTGGACAGTCTTGGTCGAAAGGTTATCGATAGCATCAGTAAGACCATCATTTCGGAAATCGAAATAACATGCTACTGGATTTTCGGGGCACGGCCTGCAATATCCTTCAGAGTACAGAACACTTTCTTCGAGATGATTTTCATGTTCGATGGGAACGCTGTTGTATTCGCAAAAGTTACCCCCATCGCACGGCCATGACAAACTGCACATATTGGAGTCCCAGCCTGGCCAACAGCCAGCACCGAAAATCTCGACTTTAATTTTCGCTGTTGCTCCAATCTTGTTTTTCAAAAGTTTTCTTCCCTCTTCAATGGGAATATAGACATATGGGATGAGAAGTTCACTGTTAGAATGATACATAGGGCTGTCATAGTGGTCAATGAAGGCAATTATGCCGGCACAGCCACTCTGCTCCGCCTGGTTGGATACCTGCCATGGAATTGCAAATTGTTGTTTGAACTCAATCAAGCAAATTTTTCCGTCGGCTCCAGCGCATGTAGTTTTTGGGTCCAGAATCAAATTGGAACAATCATACAAGGGCCCAAAGACGGTTGTGCGCGAAGTTTGAGTGGCCGAATCGATTGGTTGAGATAGAATGGGTACTCCGTCGATCCATACCTTGGAAACGCCAACTCCATTGCAAAACAGCCTGCAATCGCGACAGTTGTGCTGACCTTGGACAGATGTCGAAAAACCTTCTTTGAAACAATCATCTGGGTTCGTGGGGCAATTCTTGCACTTCCCATCTGTATATTCAGTGTCATTGGCAGCATAGTCACAAAAAAGGGCACCGGGCGTGCATTGACTGTCCTGGCTACAAGATTCGCCTTTATTCTTTAGCTCACACAATGCCTCGCAGTAACTCTGCGCCTCGTCCCATATGCTCCATTCTCCCAGGGTGGAATTCTGATCCTGCGCAATGTTGCTGGCAGTGAGCACCTCAGCCACGACGACGGAGCAGTTGGAATCAGCACTGGGACACGCGAAACAGGGCATCAACGGCGTAGATTCGCCAAAGCCACCCCATTCGACGTCCTGCAGCTGCATCTCGTTGTATTCCGAATAGACAGGACAGTAGAACATTGATCCCCAGCCATCAGGCTGGGTGCAGATGTGCCATTCTTTGCCTTGGTGGGAACATTTGAACGAGGAGGTAAGAATGTCCACATCAAGATCAGGGGTGTTGGCCGGGCTATCCTCTTGGGCGAGGGTGGATAAGCTTGCTCGACAGGAGAGGAGGAGAGTTGGGACAGAGGCTAGACGCATTATTTTGTGTCTTATGGGTTTACTACCTGGATGGTTTCTTAGCCAATCAGAGCGCTGTACCAGATATGGTCTAAAAATAAAAATTAGTACAGATCTGGACTAGGTTGTTCAAATAATCTTCAGAAAAAAAAGAAGGAAGTTCTTCTGCGCACACCGCTGGATTTGGCTTCAAAAATTAGCCCTACTGACATTTTTCTCGCCACCCCAAGGGTTGTTGATCATTGCCAAAATTTTTCACTACTAAATGATTTTGATTCAGCAATTGATCTGACGGCAGTTTCTTGTTCATCTTCTACCAGCAGCCCCAGAAAGCTCTCAATTGATATAACATACACCGTACATGATAATGCCATTTGATGTGAAATGATGCAATTTGGGTAGAAGACTAGGTAAGTTGTACCTTTGAAATTTCGCTGAGGAGTTTTTTTTTCAGACACCACCTCGCCGAACCTTCACAAGGGACTTAAATTCCTGGTTCCGTCAGTGACATTGTGATCCCACAAAGGTGGTGGTCACTTGGAGTGACGTGAACCCTTGGAAGTTCTCATCCCTGATGTGTTTTTTACTCCAAGCAGGCATTTCCTCATTCGTTCGCATGCTACCGGTGGTGGGAGTACTGGGGATAACATCTCTGCGCAGGCATAGATGCACTCGGGACTCAAGAAGGGAGAATCGGCAGGCTCTGCTGTCCTTTCTGCTCGAGGAAAAGCCCCATTTTTACATGGGAGCGAGTCACGAAAAGTCCGAAAGTAGTGGTCTTTGATGTCTTCAGAGGAATAAGTGGAACGAAAGATGCGAAAGATGAAAACAAAGGAATTTCATCTTAATTACTTTGCTAGCATTTTTCATGCTTGTCTGACATTTATCACCACCACAAGGGTTGATTGTCAGAAATGCCTGTCTAATTGGCATTGTGATCCCACAGAGGTAGAGGTCACTTGGAACCCCTTTGAAGTACTCATCCCATGGTGTTTTTTTCTCTCCAAGGAGGCATTTTATCTTTCGTACACATGGTAGCGGGGGTGGGAGTACTGGATAACATCTCTCGCAGGCATATTTGCACTCGGGACTAAAGATTCAAGTCAACTTCAAGGGAGAATGGGCACGCTCTACAATCCTTTCTGCTCGAGGAACAGCCGCATTCCAGTCACGCAAAGTCCGAAAGTAGTTATGTTTGATGTCTTCAGAGGAATAATCATGTTAATTGCTTTGCTAGCATTTTTGCTTGTAACTTTTCGTGGTCATCTCAGGTGCTCATAAAACTTTTTTCTTCCAAGGCTCGTTTGTTGAGCTGGCTTAGGATTAAATTACAGTGCAAGGTGAAGTCTTTTGTATTGGGGTTAACTTAGTATGATGTCTTCCTTTTGAAATCTGTGGTAATTGATTTTTTGTCATGTCTTCAAACCAAATCACCTTGTTGATGATTGTGTATGTGTTCATCATGAAACAGATAGGGTGTAAGGCATTTGAAGTAAATCTGGACGTTTATCCGAAAAATGTTGCAGATAGACTAGGGAGTTCCGCCCTCAACCAAAGACTCTGGATTTGTGTGATACCAAAATATCTTAGTTGAAATTGTTTTCCTCTTGTCATGCATTCCTTTTCAGTCGTTGTCATTGCACACACTTGAGAATTAAACCGTGCACGCTGAACACTGCTTCTAATCTGACGGGTAAGCAATTCGGTTAGCAACTGCGCCGTTCTGATGTTTTGACCACTTATCTATTTGGTCGCCAATGATCGCTACTGCATGCATACATATTAAGTGCGCCTCACTGCTCAATATCCTATTAGAAACAGAAGTTAACTCATCCTGTTCCTTGTCCAATAGCAAAGTGTCTGAAACAGATCCTGTGTTCAAGAAATGAAGCTCTCCTTCTCCGCAACAACTTTTGGTGCTGTTCTCGTTTCGGGGACAGCCCTCTCAAGGTCTCAAAGCCTAATTTTTGCCAAGGCTGCATCAGTTACAAAGGAAGATCAAATGGCAGAGAACAATTTCTTGTGGGAGCAGAAGTTTTTGCGTCTAAAGCAAAAGTTGAAAGTCAAATCCAATCTNGGCAGAGAACAATTTCTTGTGGGAGCAGAAGTTTTTGCGTCTAAAGCAAAAGTTGAAAGTCAAATCCAATCTCAGGATGAAGCTTGCTCTCCGCGAAGGATACCTCATGAAATCTGGAGACGAATGTCACCCTGATTTCGGAATGGGGGAATTTGCCACAGATGTTGGAATTCTCGCATGCCGCAATCAAGAACAAGTCTGTGTCCCCGATCCTTTGTCACCACACGGTGGAATCTGTGCAGAACTCGTTCCTGTGAGAAAAGATATGATTACCATTGATCAAGAAAATGCCATAGCAAGGAGCATTGAACAAGTCAAGCCCTTTCTTGTAAAGGACAAAATGAAGGCGATGCATCTCCTCTTACGGACTCCTGTGACAGGTGGTGGTGGTATGGAAGGGTGCACGCCGCTCCGCTCTACCAATGGTGGAAGCTTTGTCACATGCAAGTCCTCTGGACATGTTTGTGTTGAGGATTCTTCTTCTTCTCTTGGTGGTACTTGTGTGGATCTTACCTCTCATGTGCATTACGTTGGATCGCCTATACCTCATTTTGAGCACGGGAGTCACCGCAGCTTGAATACATGTCACTACCTAAATGGCACATCCGGCGTAAAGTGCTCTGGGCCACAAGCATGTCATGGTTTATCTCCTTCTTTCATACACAGCAACATAGGATGCGGGAGCTGTAACTNCTGGGCCACAAGCATGTCATGGTTTATCTCCTTCTTTCATACACAGCAACATAGGATGCGGGAGCTGTAACTCCTACGCCGCTTCGATGGGTTTGTCAGGTGAGTCAAGGATTAGACTTTATCATGTTTGTCACAAGCCTCTTCATGAGTAGATATCCCAAACATTACTAATGGTTTATCTATGATTAGAAAATAGTATCGTATGTGATGAAAGCTGTAATGGGGGAAATGCGTGCTGTTGTGACAAGGAGGGTGAGATCAACATATTATTTGGTATTCCATTTGCCTACCGAATGTTGGTTGTGTTTAGCATTAATATTTTTCTTTTTGAAGTCAATGCTGGTAATAAGACATCCATCACTGTCGGTGGAAAAAGCTGCAATGGATATTATGCCTGTGCCTATACTTTGGGTGAGTTCATCTGTCATTTTATGCACTCATTTAAACTACTGCATCTCCTAAGAGATTTTTTTATGTTGTTTGAGATATGCAGGCGCAGCAAATGTCCACACTTACAGTTGCAATGGAGTCTACGCCTGTATGGGGCTTCTTGGTGCGATCTCTTGCGTTTTGTGATTCATGTAACTGCCATTTGTTTTCCTTCATGATACACTTTTATGTGTTCTGTTTATTGAGATTTTGGTTCACATTTATGTTGTTGCATGTATAGGAGACTCAAACATCGGGAGTGAAAGTTGTAATAAAGGTATGTCTTTTGCTGCTTAATTCAAACTGAATGCATTACAACTTATACATAAATGCTTCCAGCTTTCATCATTGCTAACAATCAATTGCTGTACATTTTTAAATGTCAAAGATGGCGCTTGTATGAATTTGTCAGGTATGACTGTATATGTGAATCTGGAATGCAGGTATGTGTGAAAATCTATTTACCGTGTCTCATATTTGTCTTCTTGTTCCAAAGGGAATACGACTATTGGTGTGCAGAGTTGCAATGATTGCTATGCCTGCACATACACGTCAGGTATGTTTTTTACTCTCTCGTAAAAATATTGAATAAATAGTAACAACCTGGCGTTCTGACAACCAACCTCCTATTCTTCATGCATGGGGTTACTAAGGCATTACAATGATAAGTGATTTGTGTTGTAACGGTATTAAGTCTTGTTCAAACTCATCTGGTGAGGGTTCGGTGCACATCATTTTCTTCTGTTCTGTCCGTCAGCTTCTAACTGGACTGTTAATGAAGTATTTGTCACAGGTTATACCACCGTTGGTATCCAAAGCTGTAATGGACCATATTCTTGTCGAGTTACATCAGGTGATATCATTCTAGACAAGATGAAGCCAAATTTGCATGTCTATTAATGACTGAATTGAAGATTCAATGATATTGCAACATGGCAGATGCTTGTGCAAATTTAACGGGTGAGTCTTCTGGAGCAAATCAGTGACATGCTCCCTTGCACTTCATCTCAGGCCCCTATGACTTAGGAGCTAATAGTTTTGGGGAGAGGTCATGTAATGGAAATAGAGCTTGTAAGGATTCTACTGGAAACCTGACAGTGGTCAATGACAGCTGTAATGGTAAATCTGCTTGCTCAGGTGCATCAGGTAAGCTTGGTGTGATTTAGCATACCAGGTATTGAGCTAAATTTAATCACCAACCAAACATTTCTGTTCATTCTAAAATGAAAGGAAGCTTTGTTTTGTTTGAGAAAGGCAGCTGTAATGGAAATGATGCGTGTCTGAAACCTTTTTCTGATTACATAAGAGTCGAAGGAGGCTGCAATGCCGATGGGGCCTGCGCCCACCACTTTTGTGATATGTTGGTGGGTGAGGGAAGCTGCAGTGGATACACTGCTTGTCAACGTTGCTCAGGAATCATGCTTATTAGTAATAATACCTGTAATGGTGCCTGGTCTTGTAGATATGCGTCGGGAAATACCACAATTCAAGAGAATAGCTGCAATGCTGACGGTGCCTGTGCACAGACATCTGATGATACCATGATCTACAACAACAGCTGTAGTGGTATGAATGCCTGTTCAGCCTCAGCTGGTTGGTGCACAGGATCTACCTTTTGTGAATCACCATTTGTTATGAAGAGCATGTGTACTATGTCTGTTGGCTGTGCTTGGGTTCGTGGTAATACAACAATTCGAGGGAACAGCTGCAATGATGAAGATGCCTGTAAAGGCGTTTCTGGCAACACTATGATCTACAGTCACAGCTGTAATGCCCGTGTTGCTTGTTTGGGCATGACAGGTAAGACGCTGATCTGGGAGAACAGCTGCAATGGAAAAGCTGCCTGTCAAAGTGTTCATGGCAATTCCACCATTTATAATGACAGCTGCAATGGTGCTAGAGCTTGCATGAGAGTCTATGACAATACAACTATTCATGTCAATAGCTGCAGCAACAGTGATGCCTGTGATTATCTTCATGGTGACACCATTATTTACAGTGACAGCTGTAATGGTGAATCAGCTTGTTCACATGTAAATGATTATTCCAGGATTCAGAAGAACAGTTGCAATGGCATGGAGGCTTGTAAAGATATTCATGGGCATACAAGAATATTCAATAGCAGCTGTTCGGGCCTCACTGCCTGTTCATCAGCATCGGGTGACACCACGATTTTAGCTAACAGCTGTAATCATGTAAATGCTTGTAAACACATCTCAGACAAAACAGTTATATACATTGGCAGCTGCAATGGCAGTGGGGCATGTGAAAATGTTTCAGGAAATACAACTATTCAAGAAAACAGCTGCAGCAAGAAAGATGCATGTAAAAATGCATCTGGCAAAACCATGATCTACAATGACAGTTGTAGTGGCTATGGTGCATGTGCAAATGTATCAAAAAATACAACAATACAAGCTAAGAGTTGCAATGATGCCTCTGCTTGTGAAGGATGCAACGGTAACACCTTTGTCTACAATCACAGCTGCAATGGCTATATGGCTTGTAGAAGAATGTCAGGATATACAACCATTGGGGGAAACAGCTGCAATGACCTTCAGGCTTGCTATGCTGTTAGAGATATCACAATGATCTACAATGACAGCTGCAATGGCTCTAGGGCATGTATGCGGGATTCAGGACACACTGTGATCAAAGAGAGGAGTTGTAATGCAGATTCTGCCTGTGACAATAACGATTTTTGTGATAGAAAGGTAATAACGATCTACAGTGACAGTTGCAACAGTCGCTTTGCTTGTTCACGCATTTCAGGCTATCTCTCTGTTAACAAGAGAAGCTGCAATGGGCAGCACTCCTGTTCTCAAACAAATGGTAATGTCACAATCTACAATGACAGCTGTCATGGCCATCTTTCTTGTGGTGGTGTTTCAGGACATATTGCAATACAAGAAAAAGCCTGCCATTCCAGTAGGGCCTGTTATGAACTGAGAGGTACCACAGCAATCTCAAAGGAAAGCTGTAATGGTGAATTTGCTTGTTTTAGACTCCCCAGTAGTGCAACAATTGGGGAAGGCAGCTGTATTGGCCTAGGTGCTTGTAAATGGGCTTCATCTACGACTGACATTATGATTATTGACAAGAGTAGCTGCATTGGTGATAGAAGTTGTTATTTAACCATTGGGCCGGCTCAAATACATTCGTATAGCTGTATTGGAGTTACTGCATGTGCAAAACTTGTTTCAGGTACAATTAAAGAAGGGAGCTGTGGTGGAATTGGTGCCTGCTCAAAGAGCGATGATGACATTTTCCAACATACCACTTTCACTGTAGGTCATGAAAGCTGTAATGAGTGCTATGCTTGTATAAACATAACCGGTGAGTTTTTCAATCCTCATTACATGTCGTCCAATTGTCAATGGCTCTATAACACAGCTGCAATATACAGGCTCAGCATTAGTTGGGGACAACAGCTGCTTGGGCTTCTCAGCTTGTGAAGAATCAACAGGGAACATCACAATTGGGGATGAGAGCTGCTATGGGCTTAAAGCTTGCTCCAATGCCACTAATTCTCAACAAGTCAGAGTCAGTAGTAGAAGTTGCAACGGGGCGAAGGCATGCATGTCAATGTCTGGGTATTCTGTTACTGCAAATTCAAGCTGCATTGGACCCAAAGCATGTGGGTACATGAGCAATGGTGTGTTTTGTGTTATGATATTACAACATATAATTTTCAGTTGTGCATGATTGTTCAGACATTTACTCTTGTCTGTTCACTCCCAGGTAATGTAGGCTATCACAGTTGTGTTGGACGTGACGCTTGTTTTGGCTTGAAAGGTAATCTGATCGAACGCATTCTTTTTTACTATCTGCAAATCAGCTGACTTGTTATTGCAACTTCTACAGGTAATGTTGGTATCTGGAGTTGCCAGGGATCCTATGCATGCAAATGGGCAGGTGGGTTGAAATCTTCCATGTGGTGCTTTTTCCTTCCACCAATCCTTACGCGTTGCCATCATTTCAACATCATTCAGGCAAGGCTTTGGTCAGTGAGATAGGGCGCAATAGCTGGTAAGAAGTTGCTCCTATTATATCTTATCTAGAACATGCAGATTATGATAACACTCATTGTTTATGTTTCGTTCTCATTCATATGACAGTAATGCGGCGCATACATGTGAGAATAATGGAGCTCGAATTGGAGATTGCTTGTGGTAAGGATTTGTTCCCCCATATGATGTTTTAGTTTCATTATCTGAATAATTGGACATCCAAAAATTTCAAATTAGCCTCAACATCAATGAATGTAGAGATAATGTGGTTGGTAAGTATATGCTCTGATAGCTTTATGTTTCGATGATCCTTTGCCTAAAGCTACATTCATGTCTGGAAACATTCTCTTGCAGCAATGGACTATGATGGATGTGCACCCTCCTTGTCCCCAGCCCCTTTGTCATCAGATATGCCAACACCTTTGTCCCCAGCCCCTTCATTATCAGATGAGCCAACACCTTTCCCCCCTCTGACTAGCCCACTAGGTCACCCGTATTATCATGCTTCCCGAATGCGTGGAGAAATAAATTGCAGCAGTCCAGTGCTGTTATGCCTATTAACATATTTGAATTGCAAGTTATTTCTTCAACAGGCATCAATGTAGCCTTGGGGAAGATTGCAAGTCAGTCTTCTACACTCAAGAACTTCAATGCACTCAAAGCGGTTGATGGGGATCCAACCACCTTTTTGCACACAAATGATGCAACACCATGACTTGAGGTTGATTTCGGAGAAGCTTTCTCACTGAAAATAATGAACCATTGGTGCTTTGACTCTAGTGATCCAAAGCACTGTCTCTGTAATCTTTCTGGTTCAACTATTTCCCTGATTGATGATTTGGGTAATGAAATTTCCTCTACATCGATTGGTGATACATGTGGGAAGTCATTGTTGGAGTATGTCTTTGATTCATCACCAGAGTTCTGTCACACATCGGTAATATTTTATTGTCATTCATTCTGTTCCAAATTTGAAGTATAATGTTGACTTGGTCTACTTCATTCTTTTATTAATCTTTACCACAGCCTTCAGGACAATCCACCCAAAACAGAAGATACAAAAGATTCTTGAAACGAAAACCTTCCAATTGTCAAACTGAGTCTGGCGAACTGAGTCAAACTGAGTAGCCATGTAATATTCTTTGGAAGTATGCGGAGGACATCAAATTGGGTGTTTTTGCAATTTTCTCAGAGATTTCTTCTGCTGGGCTTAGTAGCTTTTCAATCATTAAATGTGATGATTAAGTTTAGTTTAGATTGATAAAAATTCAACATATGCATGTAACCATTGCATTGTACAGCCCATTTACTTCTGCAGGATCCTACACATCTTAATTGAAATGGTATTATTTAGTCTTGTTGTTAAGGTCACTTTCAGTTTGATCTTATAAGCACTGCAAACGTGTTGTTAGTCAATCCACTTGTGCAGTACCCAGCACAAGTTAACTGAAATGGTATTAGGCTGTGATTTAGTTTGGCCGGTAGTCCGATAGTGAATAGCATTTTTGGCGAATATTTGAATTTTTTTGCTGTTCGCTATTGATTAAAAAATCACGATTTAGATTGAGAA
>JALLPD010000871.1:0-13897 GCA_036940065.1 Cyclotella cf. meneghiniana
GAAGCCGCCAAAACAAAAGACATCAAACCAGAAGCTGCCAAAGGTTTGTTATTCTTGGCTGGACAAAAAAGTGGATGGTGAGTGAGTGGGATGGTAGAAAGTCTCCTTCACCACAATGAATTGGTGCAAACAAAAGGGGGCATAACAAAATGATAGAAGTACAGTAGTATGTATCATTAATTTTTTTAAATTTTGATTATCTATTCAAAATATTTAGAGATGCCTATAAATAAGTGACATACAACTCTTGCTCATGATACAAGAGATAGTTTGCTAAAAAAAGTAAACATAACAAGAATAGTGATGTCACATATTCCTGTTATCCATTTTCCTATTAAGAGTTGCCCTAATAACACTTCATCAAAAATTCTTTTTTAACAAATCTAACTACAGGTTCTTATTCTACTCTTTGAGATGATATCAGCCACATACAGGTTTGTGGTGTTTACACAAGTAACATATCAATTAAACTCAAAGGGGAACTACACATGAGAATTGCCTCCAACCACTACCTGAATTAAGTCACATCATTATTCGCTCATGACACGTTCCATGAAGTGCACCACACAACCAACAACCAGGATTGTAAAGACAATAACTACGCACCTGCTTCTTGTAACCGACATGTTTACAGGTGAACTGGTTATAAGGATGGGTGGAGGTAGTTACAAATCCCTACCATTCCAATGTGAAGAATGCACAAGGCAAATGACCAGCTTGTGCCTCACAAGTGGATTGCTGCTGTGTCTAGTGCTCAAAGATTGCACTGGGGCAACATGGCAATGAGGATTGAGGATTAATTGTCAGAAGTCAAGAATCTGCATTTCACTCCCTGAGAGTACTGATGTGCCACAAAGAAATTAGTCTCTGTTGTGGCCAGCACATACTGAAATACCCTCACTGCCCATCGCTGTGTCTTGAGACTTCCCTTGATGCTTGGCGCTGTATGGCATTTATTGTTGTGATCATCCACAAGGTGATGATATTTGTAGTGCAAATAGAAAGGTTCAGTGCACTTGAGAGTGACCCGAGCACCATCTTCAAACACAAGATGGCAATCCTTATAGTCAGGGTAGAATAATCCTGTTGCTGTATCCATAATCTTTGCAATGTACCATGTGTCCTTCATACACCAGATAATGTAGCATACCCCTTCCAGATTGCCCTCCACTGAATCCACGTCATCAACAGTTTGGCATTAAATTATTCATCAATAGCTTCACCAGGCACCAATGAAGGCCAATAGCCCCTCTTCTTGATCAGAGCTCCAGAATAGACACGAAATTTCTTGAGCTTGACAAGGGCCTGAAGAATGCAAAAACCATAGTTAATTACATCATACCTCCCAGTGTGATGAACTGACTTTGTCAAGCAAAGCAACAGGCTTGCTGTCTTTCCTTTGTCATTGAAGTCAGGTACCAGCTCCATTGGATGATCAGTCCCTTCTGCAATTTCAAAGTCAAACAGTATTGCAGACTTGGCACAACAAATTGTGTGATATCTGTTACCAACAGAATGAGGTTTTGGGGGACAAAATACCCACCCTGGTCATGTCCACCTACAATGCTCAAGGACAAAACAAGACAAAGAATCCATGATGAAATGAAAACATTCCTCGTGTTTTCATGTCACGCCTCAAAAAGATCCCATACCTCACAGAATCTGTCAGAGTAGATTGGTGCATCATGCACATTCATGAACATGTGGTGGTCAATGAGCTTGATATGGTTGGATTCCATAAACATGTTGAGTTTCAAAGGGCAAAGAGAATGTTTCTCATGAAACCCCCTTTCACTCATGAATTGGAATTGGGTGAAGCCTACAAATGTAGACATCAACATTTTCAGCCTCAGATAGGTGTACATCTCCACCAAGCAAGTATCTGATTCCCTGGCCTCTATCAAGTTCTTGCTTGTACCGGCCACAAGAACCTCATGAAACCACTGGATGGAGAACAGATGCTCAAAAATTGTAAGGTTTATCTTGTCAGAAAGTGAGAAGCCATGATGAAATCAAGCCCTGTGATTTGATGCCATCTGGAGATGGTGCTCGCAAGCATGAGCCCAGATCCACCTTTGTCATTGATAAAGGTTGGTAGTGTGATCCTTATCACAAATTGTTGCTGTGAGGTGGGGATTATTGTCAGGGACGGGTGCACAATCATCATCCACCTCAAGGACAAGCTGACAAAGACAAGCAATATCTTCATCAAGATCCAAAGTCTGATGGAGCTCCTCTCCAACATCTACACCTTGGTGGTCCGCAGCTTGGGCAACTGCCGCCGTCAGTGCTGTGAACTCCTTATCAGGCTCACACGACTCCACCACAATTACAAATGAATGTACACACCATAGTTCAATGTCAGGAATAGATTCAGTGGAGAGGAAGACCGCATTACAATTGAGTGTCCCACTGCCCCACCAAGCACTGCCCTACCTCACTGCAACAAGATTCAGACCCAAATAGTGCCATATCTTCATCAATATTATATGTCTGTGCCCTTTTCTGACTTTTTCTATCATAACTTGCTCTATTGCATTCCTTAGTGAGTTGGTTTGAGTGTCAAAGGGATGTAAGGGGTGTGTTCACTTTCATTTTTGACCAAATTTTTTACAAATAAACTCTCTTTCATAGGTATCCTCATCTGCAAATATACAAAGCAGTGCTCTAATAAAATTATCATTTCCTTCGTTACAAACTCTAAACTACTTTATGGCTGCCATATCCAAAAGGATGTCCCTATTCTTGAAAAATAGATACACAAAGAGGATATGCAAATCATTGTATTGAAAAAGAAACAGATATTCATAGCATTTGTTCTATTCAAACAACACTCCTCCAGTTACCTCTCATCAGCCAACTTTTGCATATCAACACATTCCCTGTGTACCTCACCCATGGAGAACCCAAGCACCCAAACCATACCATTGCACGTTCAATCAGCCACTATTAAAGACACCAACTCCAATTAACCACCTTGAATCCCATAATCTATACCAGGCAACTGCCCAAGATGCTGTTTCGAACAAGACTGACATCAAACAAAACATCTAATTCAAATTCCAGTTGCATGCCAAAATCATGTCAAACAGAAAACCACTAGGTGAATTCACTAATGCTCTGATCAAACCATTGAACAAGACATTAAACTCAAACCAGCCATTGAGAAGGGAGCATTTATTGATCAAGAGGTGAAGCATCATAGTGTTGTGGAAAACTCTAAATGCAGACATAAAATCATATCAAAATGACTTTGATTGTTCTTTCAAAGCAGTTAGTGATGTGGAAGCTGATGAAGTTACTTCTCCAGTGATGAAAAACAAAAAGAGTGATGACAATGAAAATGAGCATGACCATTCAAAAGATCCTAGATCATGCATGGTTGATGGTGAGTTGTATACCATTTACTACAATTATTGTAGAGTTGAATGGGAGCAGTACAAGTGCTGTTTCTGGTGACACGCAGGCATCAATGGCAAATGTAATTCCTAATCATAGTCCTGCCAAAATACAGTGGTGATCTTATTTCATAAAGCTGGTACACATGTAAAAGGTTGTCTCTTTGCAAATTTTCACAAGCTTGAAGTCAATACTACCGAGGCAGAGAAAACAGTTGACTGCATGGTTGCAATGCACCAATTTTTAGCAGAGCAGTGCACTAACAATGAGTACAAGTCTTTCAGTCCTAAGTGATTTGGCAAGATACATGCAGTCATTTTCAGTTGATTGCCAGCAAGAACTAAATTGGATTGACAAAGAATTTAGTGAAGAAGCTTGTATACAACTGTCATAACTGTACATTTGGAGGCAATGATATTTCTAAAGTTGAAGCACAGTGGTCTGGGTCCAAATACATAGTTTTTCTTTGTCATCATGCCTCATTGGTTGATGAAAAATGATGCAGCAGATTATGTGATTCTGAGTTCAACAATTATTAGCCCTGTTGATTTTTTCTATGGTGAGTCACTCAAAGTGTGGACATGCCACAAAATTTACTTCAATCATTTGCTAACAATTATTTCTTGTCCTTAAAAGGTTCAAACATTTGTAGATGCTACATTCAACAGAATATCCCATTCTTTATACCCATGCCTAATTATCATGGTTTTGTTGCAGACTGTAGCGTTTATATACCTGTAGCTTAGGCTCTAATTACAGGAAAGATGTGTAGCTACATGTTAAACTGAAGTAAATCTTTAAGTTGAAAGAGGGAGTATTATTTTGAGGTGCAATGGGGTACGGGTGACAAATGGGTAACAATATGAAATTTTCCTATCATTTCATGTCACTTAAACTACTTGATTATCTGGAGTTCCAATATTTTTGGTTCATTTTTATTGGACAACAATTGCAGATAGTTTCCAGATGAATTCCAATTCCATGTGATTTCCAGACAAATTCAAGTTGATTTTTGCATGTTTTTGGAATCTGGATCTATAAACGCTAAAATTAGAGGCATTTTTGGCAGGCAACAAATTGATGCTTTTACTCAATGCATTTGAAATGAGGACAATGTTTCACCGTGTTCATTTGAATTCATTGTGAATGTCTGATATCTGAATTAATTTTTTGGCTGCCAGCATGTACTTAGTCCCTCATCATTTTTGAATGTCACACAGGGCAAGCCATGGAGTTATGGGCAATTTAATAAGGACTGCATCTGATTTTTTGGCTGCATGTAATAATTGAGTATACATTTAGCTATCGATAACACATGTGTTACAAGTGATGACATGATGCTCATAAAAAGATGTGTTTGGTGCTGCTCCCTGTTTAACATTCAGCATAGGTTAGCTAGACAAGAAATACAAATTTGTTTCAGGTCAATATCTGTTCATTTTAATTATTGTACGCATCTCTGACCTGTTCATGTCCAGACAAAATTTCCATCCTCAAGACATCTAAAATTTCACGTCCGACCCAACCACAAGATTAATGACACATAAGGAGTTAGTACAATTGCAGTCAGGTTACACCAAAATTTTGTTGATCTCAACATATCTGCCATAAATTCAATTGAGTGAAGTTGTTGGACATGTGCAGAGTCCAACCATCACAAATCAATGTAAAATTTACACAAAATGATTTCATGAAACAAACTGAAACATAGAATTTATTCAATTATCAGCGTTTGGCATGAATATTCACATGTCTGTGTCTGACAGTGCTCATTCCAGATGTCAACACCTGCGAATTGTTATCTGAACTCCTTCCCCATCCAACATTACACTGTCTCATTAACTCTTCATTCAGAACATCTATCACATCTAAATGGTTTTGCCCTATCCCCCCTTTTTGAGCACACATTAGAGGTGTGCTTCCCTTCTTCGTCTGCATGTCCACACTAGGTGGGAAACAGCCAATTAATTGCCTAACGACATTCACGGACAAACCTCTACGACAAGCCACATGGAGAGGCAACCATCCATTATTGTCACCACATCCTGCTGATGCAGGAAAAGTTCGAAGCAACATCTCAATCACTTCCTCCGGTACGTCGTGAGCGCAGGCATAATGAATCGGAAGTCTGCCGATGGAATCCTTACACCTCGATCCATCTGGATAATATCGAATTAAAACCTCCATAACATGTGCTGGAGCACTGGTCAAACAAGCAATATGCAATGGCAACCTGTGAAATTGTTCGTCCTTCAATTTCAATCCCTCGGGGTAGCACTTGATTAAGTTCTCCACGACCTCCTTTGGAGGACGTAACGCACAAGCCTGATGAATTGGGAGGACGCGAGAATCGTATTCTCCGTCGAAAAAGCCGGAGATGTTGGTCCATTTTGTTGCAGCCTGACGAGCAGAGTTGGAGGTAAGGTACATGTTCACTAAATTCCAGTCTTCATGCGAAATAAAATCTGTGAGGTCTGTACTGGCGTAGGTGGAGGGATGGAGTAGGGATTGGAATGTCATTGTTTTGTAGTTTGTATTGATTATTAATAGTTATTCTGTTCTCGGTGTCATCATTCTATGACCTTGGGACTCCCGTGTTAAGCTTAGCCTCGAATGTTGTATGGTATGGTATGGTACGATTTGATGGATGCAAGACCTTGAAATGGCTAAGCATCAACAAGATTATTATTTAATTGCTGTTCGCGTTCGAAGTTCCGAAATTCTACGATGCGGTGTCATTAAAAAGAGTCATGGAATCAGCCCATCATCCCCCGTCAATCATGATGTCATCTCATCACATCTACATATACCGTGTAAATAACATGTTGTATGTGCAACACGAGGCGCTGAACGATGCATGGGCTTATAAACACCTCGAGAAATGGGACACGTCGACGTAGCACATTGTCGTAGATAAGAGAGATACGGACACTCCTATCTAAAAGAGACTTTTAGAGTTTTCGCCAGCAATTTTCTTCCACTCTTACATGCGATCTCGATTACGCCTTCCACATACGGGATTCTGTCTTCGAATAATTCTCAGAGCGACTGGAGCGACAGTATAGTAACCCGAGAGTAAGCCAGACCCCAGAAGCCAGAAGCCAGAAGCCAGAAGCCAGAAAACCAGAAGCCAGAAGCCAGAAGCCAGAGCCCAGAAGCCAGAAGCCAACCCACAGCGCCATGACGCACCACGTGAGCCATGACCAAGATCATCCAGGAAGTACAATATGGTACCATATCGAGGATACGACGCAGGGTCGAGCGCGAAATGGGCTGCGCGGGGAGCGGGAGGTCGACGTTGTCGTCCTTCGTTCACATAATGGCCAATACAACATAATGGACTTCATCAAGCATAGAATAGAGCATCGGTTGCAAAAGGAGTTTCTCGAAGTCATGAACAATCCTACACAATGGATCAATTCGGCGTAAGTTCCACAGGTTCGACACAACGTCACGCAACACACGTCAAAAAGCCTGGCTCCTGCCCGAACTGCCAGCGCAAAGCCGGCAAATTCTCAGTTTTTCTCGGCAAACGTATTGACAACGGGAAATGTCCCCACTGCCAGCCCACTCAACAACCTCCTGTGCCAACTCCCATGACCATGCCCATGACCATGCCACTTTCCACAATACCAAGTACGCTCATGGTGCCCTCGTCTACTCGTCGAGATGTTGCATGGCGAGGAGACGACGAACACGACGACAATATGACAATCATTTCCGAAATCACCATGGATCGGGCCCTCTGTGCAGAAAACATGAGACCACATCACGTGCGTTCCTCCGACGAGAGCACTCGGCCCACCTCTTCCGGTCTCTTCACACCTACCCCTCATTCGACTGCGCAGGATTTCACCACCTCCATGGACGCGCTCACGGAAGAATCGGACGACTATTGTAATATGCGTGCCGGGCATGCCATTGCCAAGATCCAACAAGAAAAGAGGGCTTGTGAACGGGGGATTTTGACGGGTCAAGTGAATGGGACAGTCAATAGTAGAACATCTGGCGAAAAAGGTGTGCGACACATCTTGGATGAGCAAAGCGAATTAGAATGGAATAACCAGCCCACGCATCTTCTTCAACACGAAGAAAATGGACGCGACAATGTGTCGCGACAGCATGAGATGAATTCATATCATCGTGGCAATTTTACTACAGGTAGACACATCAGGGGCGAAATGGAAAAAATGCATCAATCACAATTATCTAGTGGGATTGACTCGTCCCCTGTGAAGAGTCATTTGTCTTCACAGAATACACCAAGAACTAGTCCGACATCTTCGAAATCTAAAGCAACGCCGTCAAGAGATGATGCAAGTGATAGATTTCGTCGTAAAAAACCGCCTGCACCACCATTTTCTTCTTCATTTCCTTCTAGGCCTCAACGGTACCAAGAAGCAGAAACTCCGATAGAACAGACATCCAAATCACATAATCGTAGCGATTCCTCCAGTGAAAAGCAATTTAGCACATCGACGTCTCACAATGAAACATCAACTTCCAACGAAGGTATAATACACAATCAGACTAAACAACAACAAATATCTAATCACACAACAGTGAAGACGCAATTAGCATCAATCGATGACATTCCAAAAATCATTAAATGCATCAAAATGTACCCAACACAAAATTGTATTGAACGAGCCTTTCAAACATTGTTCCTATTGGCCACAGAGGCTGATCCAGAGGGAAGTTTTGCAAGAAGGGATATAATATTGCTTGGGGGGATGGAGTTGCTTCATGCTTCTCTTTTGCAACATGCGAACAGTGAGGATGCAGTTGTAGCGCTTTTTCATGCTCTTTGGGCTATGTGCTTTTTCGGAAGAGATGGAGAGAGCTCAGAGGCAGTAATGGTCAAAGTACACGAGCTTCGGGTTTTAGAGGGAGTTTTGTGTGCACTTAAGAGCCATTGTGAGAACGTCAAGATTCAAGAAATGGGATACGACTTAATCGACAGGTTTGTTGCCGTGCCGCTTCCAGAAACTCAAATTAAGCTAGTCCTCAGCGTGCTGTTACACAACTTGCAATATGTGAACTCCAACACATTCACTCTGGGAATGCATACGCTCATTTTTTTGTGCCAGAAAGAAGACGAAAGCAAACTTGAAGTTGCACAATATTTGAGCAACAACAAAGCCATTCTTGAAATGTTGAAAAGCAAAACGACCACCTTAGAATCACGGCATCTAATCATGGAGCTCCTATGGTGTATTACATCTGTCCTCGCGTCCGTGTTGATCTTGTCGGAAGATAATCAATCGATTGCCATGGAAGTTATGGTTGCCGTGGAAGAAGTGCCTTGCTCGAGAAATACTGCTTCGTTTCACGAATCAGCATGCGGCATCCTGGCAAATTTTGCAATGCTTGAAAAAAATCATGTTAAAATGAATGATGTCGGTGTCGTCCATTTTCTCTGTGAGAAAATCTATGCTTTTGCATCCTCAGAGTATGTTCAAATTGCATCGTGCACGGCGATAGCCAACCTATCAACCTCGCTCAAAAAAACTTTACTCGCAGAAGACGGAGTCAACGCTTTATTTTTTAGCATGAAAAGCGCTCCAGATAATTTGGCTGTTCAAAGCGAAGCATTGCGGGCATTGCTCAGTCTCTGTCAAGAGTCACCTGCAGCATTTGCTTCAGGAATTGATATTATCCTTTCTACTTTTCACTGCCACTCGAATGTCAAGTATATTCAGCAAGTTACGTGCTCAATTCTCTGCAAACTTTCGACGAACGAGAAATGCCGGGTATCAATGATCCGATCATGGGGCACGTTCGATTCCATTATAAAGATCCAAAAGCTGAATTCAACCGACGAGTCGATCCAAACGACCGCCATATGTCTTTTGCGGAATCTCACCTTCGAAAAGTCCATTATTCCAATTGTACTCAACAGAGGTTTTGTGCAAGTGATTTTAAAGGCAATGGACTCGTATCCCAACTCTGCACAATTACAAGAAAATGCATGCCACGTATTTCTGATACTTGCTAGTTTCAGTTCAGAAGCAAAGGTTCAAATCTGTTCAGATGGCGGTCTTCATCGCATTGTAAAGGTAAGAATATTTTTGTTTATCAACATCTCCAAGGAAACTCTCTAATGGCTTTACCTTTGAAAATCGATGACAGGTCATGCAAATGACACCGGAATCAACGTCGCTTCAAGAGACCACGTGCAAAGCTTTGTACACCATAATTGATCATTCTGAAGTATACAAAAAGATTGTAATGTCACTGGGTGTGGTTGATGCATTGGTTTGTTTGATTCTAGTTCATCCTCATCATTTGTCGGTTTTAGAAGACGCCATCAATGTTCTCAAAAGTCTGGTTGTTGTAGAAGGCTGTTTGGACCAAATAGCGAGCACCGGAGGAATTACTGCTGTTGTAGACGCCTTGCGTTCCAACATTGAATCAGTCGAATTAATAATCTCTGGATCACGTTTCATCAAAAACATGGTCCTACAAGATGCTGAATATGCAAACGATGCAGTGGGAAGTGTAATACCCATCATATCATGCATGAATCGACATCCTGAATCCCAGCTCTTGATGGTGGAATGTTGCGACGTCCTAAAATGTCTTGTGACTCGGAGTGAAACTTGTAAGGAGCGCCTTTTGGCGGCTAACGGACGTAATATTCTCGAAATGATCATAACAGAGAAAAAATACGACGATGCAGCCACAAAGACGCAGCCTCAAAATAGCGCATCGGTGACAGTGTCTGTTCATGCCCTTCTCGACGAACTGTGCTAAGATTAAAGAAAACAGTCTCTTGGTATTCAAAATTAGTGCAAAAATGCAACCGAGCCTTATTTGCGGATAAGTATTTAAAAGAGTCAACTATTATCATAGTCGTCTGTTCGATGTATCTTTTATTGGCAGTCATAAGCATCACTGTTGAAGCGACAAACCGAAATAACGATACCAGAAACCATCCACGCCATTCATTTATCAAGAAGAAACGACATAAAATTGTCGTGCGAAAGGGAGCTATACGTATGCTGCAAGTCTGGCTCGCAGCAGATTTGAGCGATCTGTTTTATGCTTGCAGCTGCATCAAATCATTATTGATGCGTTATCGAATCAACATTAAAACAATCAAAAGGTTCGTCTCTGCACCGCCTCTCAAATGCATCGACTTGCTTTTTAGCCACGTCTTTCAACACTGTATCCAACGTGAGTGAAATAAGTGGATTGGACACCTGTATCTCAACATCAAATTTAACATTGCACGATATATGATTTGGCGAGTGTTCTGCCGCCGCCTCACTGTTGCCTGCATCGCCCATACTAAATGTATCGCACCGATGATGTGGAACAAGGCTCAATCTCCATCGGCTTTTCAACGAAACAAACAAATTACTCTGTATACTCTTTGCTTCAACAATCCAGACTTGTTCATCACTGTCCTTTCCACCACGGCTCGGCGGTATCATTCTCACTCTAGAAACGTACTGTTCTTCCAACAGCGTGCCCCAAGCAGAAGAGGAGCCCAGCGGGAATCCCACTCTCAACAGGGCATCCATCATAGTTCCACATGGAGAAACTCGTAATATTTTCGATTCGAGGCAATAGGGAAGGAAATGTTGATATTGATCCACATTGTTGATGATTCGGTATAAATGCTGAGGGTGAGTTTTGGCCAAGATAGATTGATGAGAATGCCGATGGGTGGATGCCAGTTTACGATGAATGACTGATGAAGTCATGAAAGGAAGCGGGAAATTAATGTAGAGGCGATGAACTCCTGAGGTGGAGAGACGACAATTAACTATTGACATTATTGGTCAGACCTGAGTTAGGAAGAAAGATAGATTTTAGGATCACGGAGGGTACACTTGTGGGAAACCTGTATTCTCGTTTCGAGCTGAGATCATAGTAATGTTACTGACAGTCCATAAGCAAGGTAATACTTATGTTACTGGCGAGCCATGAACACAACCATTATAAACCGACGTTGATGTGGTTGTGCAGATGCCACATCTGTAAGGAGTATAGGTAGAACGCAATTGACAACGCCATCATAGATTAAAAAATACCCTTTCCAGACCCTAACGTCTGGTACACGTACAACACTATGTTTACTAGGTATCGTAGTATATCATTATACGTGACCCACCTCTATCTCTAGTCGTCAGTCCTTCCAAGTCCCGTCCATAGCCACAAATGCTGTGTTGCCTTCCAGGATTAAGTTTGGTAGCCATGGTCATAGCCCAAACCCAACATGCCAAAAACCTTATTGGCGAGCCCTGATTATATGGTAGGGGCTCACCAGTCTACTGGAATGTCTGTGTTCATTGGTCACCCCTAAATGTCATCAATTCAATTTATTTTACAGATGATGTGTCAGTTCCCGACATAGAAGCTGTACACAAAGAAAATAGGATTTTTGTCAGGGCTCGGATCATCGTTATTTTATGGGGTAGATGCATCACTCACCGCAATTGATGATCAATCACTGCTGTTGAAGATCAATCACTGCTGTCAATTCCATCATCGCATGATCGAAACACTGCCATTCTCATTTCCACTACCACAGTCATGTCATTTCCTGTATGTACTGACGCCGTGTAGCTACTTGGTAGTCTCCAGCCCTTGATACCCTAACAGAATCAGGTAGAGGGGGTAATGATTCCCAGGATTAATCCCCCTCCACTTCCGTCCAGTTGAACTCTTTGAATCAGAGGATGCCGCGGAAGTCCCCTTGCCTCCATGGCTGTCAGAGTCCAATCATACAGAGAGATGTGCCATTTCTGCCATTGCCTCTACCAGACTAAGTTGCAAATTACTGTTTAGGTTACTTTCACTCAAATGGAGTAACCAATAACCAAAAAAGTAACTCACTGAGTAACTCAGTAAGTTACTGATAAAGTCTGTAAAGGTTACTGTCATATGACCTAAGCCATTCCTAGCTAAATTCATATTTTGTAGAAACAGCTGAGGCTCATGGCAAAATGATTTTTTATGAGTTAATTTAATTGTAGAAGAAGGAACAATGAAGCAAATATGGTTCATTGTATAAAAATGAAACCGAGTAGACTTCTACACAGATCTGGGATTTTTGTGTTCCTGACACAACAAGATCTGTGCCTGCTGTGGTATGATCTTTTTGGATCTGGATCCTTTCTCAGAATTTTAAATGAGGAGGGTCATTGCTTCTTGCTATTTGCAAGTTCTGTTTACATTTAGGAGATGTCCTGCATCTCCTGAAAAATCAAAGGTATCTTAAAGGCTGCCTTAGAATACTTCTATAGAGGAGATAATTGGCTTATGTCAAGTGTTTGCTGATATCTACGTAGGCATTGGAGATAGGGGAGGGCCAAATGTGAGATGACTGTGGTGGAAGAGTTGATGTTTAAATTCATAAATTTCACAGTAAGAAACAACATTAACGGAGCCTGATGGGCTTTTTCAAGTGCATTTTTGATTGCACTGACTTACCAATTTGCAAGGGTTGTGTTCCATGAGTCCATAAAACAATGAACTTCTATTGAGACAGTGTGCTGCAATGCAGAAATACACGGAGAAAGAAATCACATGGGTGGGAGATCTGCAAGATGCAGCAAGAATGTTCATCCCAGAGAACGGCAAATGGTGTCGCAGCTTACACCAACCACACACAGAATATGAATAAGGAGTTTCAGTGGCTATATAGAGTTCTGTGTGATTGGAAGATGCACTGCTCTATCTCATGAATGTATCAAACTCGAACACTGCAGTAAAAAACACCAAGGAAAACCTTCTATGTGTTAAAATCAAGCATAAGACTTGTCAGTAAAGTATTACAAATGCAAAGTTCAAACAAAAGTCATGACATGCTGGAGATGGCAATATTGTCTTGAAGACTGGAAATTAGTAAGAAATAATGACAAGGAAAATGATTCCCCACAATTGCAACAACCAGATGCCCCCCTACTCCAGTTTGCTTACCATGAATTCTAAAAGATACAATCTTAGTAACTGTCTCTAGCAATGGTAAATTAAATCACAAGCTTCATCAGCAGCATGCCCTGCCAAAAATAATTCTTTAACCTTCCTTCAAAATTCATCTCAACAAACTATTTGCACTTCTCTCACCCCTTCTCCATCTCAGTAACATCCTTGGCAGTCTTGTATCCAACATACCCAAACTCATACTCTCTCCAAAGTTCATGGTGAGTCATGGTGCACTAAGAGAGAGTTTTGAAATAGGAGAATGAGTTAGATTTTGCGGCAATACTTCCAACAAAGGGTCATCTTCAATTATATTGGCATTGGTTGGCACTTGTTAATTTGGAGGAATTTTGTGGACTGTGGCACCATCTTTCCCAACTACTCAAACCCTCCCCATTGGTTGCCTTGGTCTACTAATGAAGTGTACAATGTTGCCATTTAGCCTTGTTGACTATGCAATGTCTGAACTAAATTTGAATGATTCTCAAAAAAAGAAATTTGACACAAACACACACACGCACGCACGCACGCACGCACGCACGCACGCACGCACGCACGCACG
>JALLPD010000872.1:0-13905 GCA_036940065.1 Cyclotella cf. meneghiniana
TCTTCCTCTTCTTCCTCTTCTTCCTCTTCTTCCTCTTCTTCCTCTTCTTCCTCTTTCACCCCTTCTGTCTTTTTTACTTCTTTTACCTTTTTTACTTTTCACCTTTTTCTTACTCTTCTTACTATTATACCTTTTCTTTCTCTTTATCTTTGAAGCAGTTGGATCTCATTTATTGTTCTTCGCCTTTTGATATTTCCAATGATATTTTACTTCTTATGCTCCTGCTTTCCTCAACAGAAAATCTCTCATTTTTTGATGTATCTTGCATGTACATTAGTCCGGTTTCATTGTATGTTAGAATGTACTTCATTTACTCAGTGTTATGATATTTTTGCGCTGGTTGTGTTCAGAAAAATGGGTAAGAGTATTTTTTGTTATGTAACCATGCTCTAAATCTTGTAAGCTCCTCAAAAGTCATAGCAATTAGTTGTGTTTGCCAATCAAGCAGTCTCTGAAGGCAGACTTCACTCAATTTCAATGTCTCTCATCTGGACACTCTTCCATCCTCTGAAGGAGGTATATCAGCATTGCCTGTATTTAGAGAAAAGTATGGAGATTTAGTCAGATGAGGAATACATCAAATTAGATACTTGATGACATTTTAGGAAACTTTAACTTTGTCATGCCAAGACCAAATCCAAAGGATGGGTGCATGCCAATCAACATCCCGAGAAAGGAGAACACATACTCAGATGCATTGCATGTACTTACTCAGAAATCAAAACCTCATGAATGTATGAGCAAGCAGCAAATAACCTGAAGACCAAGTGAATCTTCAATGAAGCAATGAAGCTTTAAACTGAAGATAGTCACCATTCAGCAATGGAGATCATGGAGATAAAGGTACACTTAGCAATAAATCTTTTATTCTTATTGGATCCCTCCTATACCAAAAGGTGTTCAGTTTCATCAACCCGTTATACAGCCTGCTTTGATTGCAGCCAAGCTACACATCATATGACATATTTATGAGGATTCATGCTCATATAACTTTTTCTCTTGTCGTCTGTCCCTTCAAGACTGTATATTTCCTGATGTTTCTTCTTGATGATATTATGGGTGACTTGCCAATTCCTGGTGCTGCTCTCATCACTCTTTAGAGTACGGTAGGAGACCCTCAGCTTTTGCCATTACCACCATCAGGAGGACAATACCCACTAACAATGGAATCATAACTATTGAGAGGGTCCAGCCCAATGTGAAGTGAATGACTTGACTCCCCAAGGCAAAATACTCAAACCATAAGAGCTGCATTGTGAACTTATCATGAAAAGTTTGCTGACAGGGTAATGATCCTGCTTCTACTTGATGCAGTGAACCTGACCTCTTGAACCTGCTCTATCTTACCAGCCGCATGATACTGCTGTTTTTGAGCATATGTCAGAATGGATTTTGCTGTGTGTTCCAGTGCAAGAATGACTGTGTGGGCAGCAAATCTGCCATTAGACTTTGCAACAATTCTTGTAGAAAGCCATAGAGAAGGAATCAAATGTATGAGTAGCATGTAGATATGAACTAATTGAAAATTGGAAGGGAACTACATAACTTGGGTGAGCAATATTACCAATGATCCTAAGTAACAGAAGTGGGATTCCTGGTGGCATGAGGATTGTGGGGACATCCAAGTGAAAGGGAGACATTCAGAGACTAAATCTAAAAACCTTTGGGCTGTGTTGAGAAAAAGAAGAAAAGAGCAATCCCTATGGCTGTAATTGGGCAATGGAATGAACGAATGGGAAAATGACTTCAACAGTCAGCAATATGTGCAGAAGTGGTGCTAGCTACTAGTGTTGGGAGGACAGTACCAGCACCACTGCACATGGAAAATTGCAATAGATAGAGAAGGTAAGATGGTAACAACTGGTCATGTAATACAACTGAAACCATGGCAAGTAAAGGGTGTGCTAAATATATTCAAATCCTCATTCATCTCCAAACAATAAAAATAGGATATACAGGAACCTGAACATAGAGTGGAAAAATATCTTCAAGTACAGGTCAACATAAAAGTTAAGTGCATGTCTACAATGAGGAACGGAATTGTACACAAACCTGAATCATAATATAACAACGTCAAGTTTGGCTTCATGTCCAAATGGTAAGGGTTGTTCTGATGAGTTAAACCTTTTGATTCTCTGAGCATGATTGGGTTTCTCATCTGTAGCATCCCAATTTTTCACCACCAGGCAGGGTATATCATGGGGGTGTGGGCAATCTAACCAGAGTTGTCACTGCAAGAGATCGTTGATACACACGAGGAAGATGACAGATGGATAGTGATATGATGTAAAAGTGGTTGCACTGAGTTGGATTGAGTGTGCAGTGTAACTTGTATTCGGGTGGATTAACACCAGAGAATTTCTTGTAGTAGGTAAGAACATTTCAACAGATGTGACGAAGGAAGAGATGTATAAGCAGCAGAAAAGTACGTAGGTGATTTTCAGGACACATGAATGAAATTCATGTTTGCATCGGCTGTCTTTGCTGTGGTACCTTTTCTTTTGGTTGGCAATAATATGCTATGTTGAGAAATATGATTACTGTCATGAAGACTAATTAAATTTGTGTTATTGCTGCCATTTGACACTCTTAAGAATGATGTGATTGTGATGATTGATGGTAATGTTGCAGTCTAATGATGCTTTTTGGAGGCTCAAGAAAGTCCCAAACCGCTTCGAGACAAAAATGAGACATGGACTGCAAGGATTTGAGATTAAAAATGGGTCAATTTTTATTATGTCACCTTGCGGCATTTTCCTCAATACCTGTGGCAACAACACTGACTCGAACACAACCAGTCAAATTTGCATCATAGGCACTTCCAAAGATAATGTTTGCATCGGGATCTATAACTTTGTCAGTGATATACTCCGCTGCTCGATCAACTTCATACAGGGTCATGTCAGATCCACCGGTTATGTTCACAAGCATACCTTTTGCGGAGCCAATATCCATGTTGCCGTTACCCAGAAGAGGATTGTTGAGTGCCATTTTGGCAGCGCGAATAGCGCGACATTCATCTTGATCGTCGTCTACTATTCTCTCATCCTTAGTATTGGATTCCTTACATTCATCGTGTGGTTTCGATTTTGACCCATCTTTCTTTTCGCCGATTCCATATGTACCGACCCGATCATCATGGCAAGCTTGGCCAGTGCCCAAAAGTGCATTTCCCATACCATGCATTACACTCTGAACATCGGCAAAGTCAAGATTAATCAATCCAGGACTTGTCATCAAATCAGTGATACTTCTTACACCGGCTAATAGCACATTATCTGCCAACCGAAATGATTCCACAAACGATGTTTTTTCCCCGACTAATCTAAACAGATTTTGATTTGGCACAACAATCAAAGTATCGCTCACATCCTTCAGTCTTTCAACACCCTCCAAAGCCAATCTTTTTCTATGAGTCCCCTCGAACCGAAAAGGAGTTGTTACTACACTAACCGTTAGAATACCCAAGTCGTAACACAATCCTGCTACCACTGGAGCAGCTCCAGTCCCAGTTCCTCCGCCCATACCTGCAGTGATGAAGACCATGTGTGCATCTTCGATGCAACTAACAATGGCATCTTTTGATTCTTCAGCAGCAAGTCGCCCGGCATCGGGGTTTGCCCCACAACCTAAGCCTGAAGTGAGTTCTGTCCCTATTTGTAAACGATTGGGGGAGAGAGATGTGGATAGGTGTTGTGCATCTGTGTTGAGGGCTAAAAATTCAACTCCTAGAGATAGGTTGTTGTGAATGTGAAGACAGCACACAAGAAAAACGAGTCAGATTGATCAGTCATTGTCTCGTCGATGATTCTTGCGAAAAGCTAAATGTTGTTGAACGCACCAGATAGTCCACTCGCAACCATGTTATTAACTGCATTTGTTCCCGCTCCACCCACTCCCACTACGACGATTTTTGGAGCAAATTCGTGCAACTGCATGTGAGCCCATGGATTGGAACCTGCATTAAGAACATTGCTTGTAACCTGTGAATGTTCATGAGACGAACTTTCCATCGCATTCAGTGATGACCCTGTAGCTGTGGTGTGGCTTGATGCTTTGCTCTGAAAAGGAGTTGAAGCGGCATGATTTGAAAGTTCGTCAGCATTCACTTCCAAGCTGGTCAACGCGACAGGTCTTTCATTCGACGGCGGCGGGGGATTCGCAGCCGCCGCAGCAAAACCTTCAAGCTGATGATCATCACCAAATTCATCAACTTTATCAACCATATTTCCAGCATTCACAGCAGGGTCCTTGCCAAATGACTCGTTCTTGTTCTTGTCGTCGTTACTCCCTCGGATGCCTGACGCACCGGCCGTCGCAGCGGCATTTCGCTTCGACTTGAGAGCTTCTACAGCTCGTTGTTTCAAGAAATCCGATTGATTCCTAGACTGTTGATGTAGATTGAGGAATCGCGGATCGCGTAGAGGAGACAATACTCCCTTCGGAACGGAGGACAGGACCAAGGGCAATGACGACAGCACATTCGGGTGGATTCGATCAGCGGCGTGATAGGATATCGATCGCAGTCGTGCCAGCGGTAACACTGCTGTTCCATGAAGATGGTTCCAAGGTGTTAGAGCTCGTCCTATTATTCTTGAGGGGGCCATGGTGTTGACTGTTAGATGTGGTATGGGTCCGAGCTGTTGGCATTATTTGTTGATCGGATTGCCACTAACGTAAACTCTGCTGGGATGAACTGCGAGTGAAGAACGGTAGTCTTGCGGGATGTTGCGGGGTGATGTGCTATTATCACTACTTAGGCATAGAGGTATTGTTTAGCTATTGTAACCTTTTATTGTACCACACCTTAGGAATGGGACAGTACGGTACACAACAGTACAAAATAAAATCTATTAGTTGAAATTGATCATGTGTTTGTTGTCTGTATATTATAATATGTATAATATGGTATGGTGGTTTATGGCCACTCGGATTTTAACCCTTTCCTGCCGCGGTCCTCATTTGGTCCTCATTTGGTCCTCATTTTTTGTAATGCATGTAACGCAGCCCCTACTTAGTTGACGGGGCTCTAAATCTTCATCTGTGTCGGAATTGGATATCGCAATGTTATCACAGGGTCACTAGGCCTCTGCAATCACGGCATGGTTCTTAGTTTGTGGGTGCGTTGCTTGGTTGTCATGCAAAAGTGGATTGGAGGTGGATTGGCAGCATGAATAAAAAATGAGCAATTATTTTATCTTGGTTTGCAGCAGGAAAGGGTTAAGTGGATTGCTGATAACAAGCCATCTGTTTTCATAGCAATTATGGTAAAGGTGGCAGACCAAACCTTCTGTAGGCACACGTTATGTCATAAAACAAAAAATGACCAGCAGTGGTATTGTGTTCATACCACTTCAACTGCTTTTGTGGTCTCATCTCATAAAAAACAAAAAATCAGGCATTACACTTAATCATGACAACACTCCAAATTTTTTAAGCTTTTTGTGACAAACTCTGATACATTTTCACTCATGATGTCTATCAAGGCACATTATATGGAACACTTAATGACAATCACAGATATATGTATAAAAAGCAACTCAATTATCTTGGTTTTATCATGGAACTCAGGCCGACAGCTGACAAGCAACTTTTTATGCCTAAACTTCCCCATATTTCAGCTCATGATATAAACTCAGACACATCACAAGACCATCACTGATAGTTTGTTGGAAACCCCACTCAGTGTTCTGTCTTTTTTCAAAACTAAACTAACCAATCAGTATTGATTGCTCATTTGAAAACCAAAGTAGTTTTAAGGGGTTCTTCATACAGTGATTTCATTGCATAATAATGAATGTTGTCAGGCACATGATATGGTACTCAAAACGACCATCACTGATTACTTGTAAAAAACCCACTCAGTGCCATGGGCCTTTTTTGTTGCTTCATGAAATGACTAACAAGAATACTGAGAACTTGTTTGAGATCCCACTCAGATTTAAGGGGTTTGCCATACATTGGATTCATTGCATAATAATGCATGTCTCATTGCATGATTGGTGCATGTTAGAACTAGTGCAATGGACACATTAACATAAACAAAATGACTGTCACTGATAGTTTGTGTAAGACCCTCTCAGTGTTCTTGACCCTTTTACATAAATGACAAATACACCAATACATGCATATACATCAATGTATGCATTTTATAATAATGAATCTCTCACTGCATGATGTGTACATAAGAATAGTTGATTGTTCAAAAACACTCTTAGTTTGTCTAAAACACACTCAGTGTAAGTGTCCAATTTTAAACAAAATGACATGTGCACCATCCAAAATGTACTCAGTCTTACATTGATATTACAGTCAATTAGTTAGGGTTAAGCAGCATTGAGTAACCATACTATATATATTTATTCTGCTTCATGTTATTTTCACTAAAATTGACAACGAAAAAATGCTTCATATGTATTGTAAATGAGTTCACGAGAACTAGTTGTTTCTACAAGAATACTACCCTTCTGTCTAAACCCCACTCAGTGCAAACCCAACTGTAAGCAAAAAAGGCATGCGCACTTAAAAGAGCTTCCTGAGTTTAACACATTCTGAATTGCAGGCAATGATACAAACATCGAGAATCTGTTTGATGTGTGTAATGAATTACCCCTCATACAATGCATAAAAATTACTCTGGGTCAAAATGTTCTCATGGTCATCCAACCAAGCTGCTAAAAATGTAACAAGTAATCATAGAAACTATGAAGGTTGAACAAATAAATGCTCATAAATAATGCTCATGTTGTAAATTACTTAACACCAATCAGAACACTATACCAGATCTGGACTAAAAATAAAGCCTAGTCCAGAACTGGACCAGGATTTATCGTATGTTCCAAAACAGGCAGAAGGAAGGTCGCAGGCTTATTTGGAGAGCACCGCTGGATTTGCCATAAAAAATACCCCTAGAGACATATCACTTCCCCCAAAGGGACAATCATTGTCAGAATGCGCCCATCGCTGCCGAAAATTTTCACTACCATGTATTGATTTAGTCAGTTTTATTTCGTGCATTGTGACAATTTCTTCTACCAGAAGCCCCTGAAAGATCAAGATTGATATCACAATGCACAAAAAACATTTGATCTTCATCAGAATTTCTACAGGTGGGGAAGGTGCGAAAAAATGAATCTACAAAATTTTTCACATGATAGTAGAAAAAATAGCTTTAAGATAACATGAATGCCACCGCCTGAATAAAGAAGTCATGTTTGAACAAATACTTCAAAAAAAAATATCAGTGATTTGACAAATGTTATATCACCGAAGTCCAAAGGTGCCTGTCTTGCAAAGTGGTGGGCACCAGTGAAAGGCCGGTTGACAGTCAATGGCTCATTGGTCAGGGACCGGCTTGATGCGTGATGAATAATGACTATATATGAACAGGCAAATATGCTGCGCCCACCAAGAATGCCACTGCCTGAATACAAAAGTCATGGTTGAACACATACTTTGCGAAAAAATATCAGTGATCTGACCAAACCGTGCCTGTCTTTCACATTGTGGGTGACTTGGAAAGGCCAGGCGACAGTCAGTGGCTCATTAGGCAGGGACCAGTTTAGTAACGAATAATGACTATATGAACAGATATACGCCTAAATAAAAATGTCATTTTTGAACACATAGTTTGCGAAAAAATATCAGTGACGCCTGAATAAAAAAGTCATGGTTGAACACATACTTTGCGTAAAAATATGAGTGATCTGACCAGACCGTGTCTGTCTTGCAACATTGTGGGTGACTGTGAAAGGCCAGGTGACAATCAGCAGCTCATCAAGGAGGGACCAGCGTGGTAGCAAATGAAATCACTATGTACAGATATACGCCTGAAAAAAGCCGCCGTTGAACACTCAAGTTGCCAAGAAAATATTAGTGATATGTCGATTTCATTGCATAATAATGAATGTTGTCAGGCACATGATATGGTACTCAAAACGACCATCACTGATTACTTGTAAAAAACCCACTCAGTGCCATGGGCCTTTTTTGTTGCTTCATGAAATGACTAACAAGAATACTGAGAACTTGTTTGAGATCCCACTCAGATTTAAGGGGTTTGCCATACATTGGATTCATTGCATAATAATGCATGTCTCATTGCATGATTGGTGCATGTTAGAACTAGTGCAATGGACACATTAACATAAACAAAATGACTGTCACTGATAGTTTGTGTAAGACCCTCTCAGTGTTCTTGACCCTTTTACATAAATGACAAATACACCAATACATGCATATACATCAATGTATGCATTTTATAATAATGAATCTCTCACTGCATGATGTGTACATAAGAATAGTTGATTGTTCAAAAACACTCTTAGTTTGTCTAAAACACACTCAGTGTAAGTGTCCAATTTTAAACAAAATGACATGTGCACCATCCAAAATGTACTCAGTCTTACATTGATATTACAGTCAATTAGTTAGGGTTAAGCAGCATTGAGTAACCATACTATATATATTTATTCTGCTTCATGTTATTTTCACTAAAATTGACAACGAAAAAATGCTTCATATGTATTGTAAATGAGTTCACGAGAACTAGTTGTTTCTACAAGAATACTACCCTTCTGTCTAAACCCCACTCAGTGCAAACCCAACTGTAAGCAAAAAAGGCATGCGCACTTAAAAGAGCTTCCTGAGTTTAACACATTCTGAATTGCAGGCAATGATACAAACATCGAGAATCTGTTTGATGTGTGTAATGAATTACCCCTCATACAATGCATAAAAATTACTCTGGGTCAAAATGTTCTCATGGTCATCCAACCAAGCTGCTAAAAATGTAACAAGTAATCATAGAAACTATGAAGGTTGAACAAATAAATGCTCATAAATAATGCTCATGTTGTAAATTACTTAACACCAATCAGAACACTATACCAGATCTGGACTAAAAATAAAGCCTAGTCCAGAACTGGACCAGGATTTATCGTATGTTCCAAAACAGGCAGAAGGAAGGTCGCAGGCTTATTTGGAGAGCACCGCTGGATTTGCCATAAAAAATACCCCTAGAGACATATCACTTCCCCCAAAGGGACAATCATTGTCAGAATGCGCCCATCGCTGCCGAAAATTTTCACTACCATGTATTGATTTAGTCAGTTTTATTTCGTGCATTGTGACAATTTCTTCTACCAGAAGCCCCTGAAAGATCAAGATTGATATCACAATGCACAAAAAACATTTGATCTTCATCAGAATTTCTACAGGTGGGGAAGGTGCGAAAAAATGAATCTACAAAATTTTTCACATGATAGTAGAAAAAATAGCTTTAAGATAACATGAATGCCACCGCCTGAATAAAGAAGTCATGTTTGAACAAATACTTCAAAAAAAATATCAGTGATCTGACAAATGTTATATCACCGAAGTCCAAAGGTGCCTGTCTTGCAGAGATTTCTATATAATTCTAAGGCCTTTGCTTCTACCATAGTAACAGCAAGCTTTGCGCTTCCATGGCTTTTGCTGCCTTCACTTTGGGTTGCTTTGGCAACTGCTAGGGCAGATGGAATGGCCTCCGGATCCGGATTTCGGTTTGCAAACTTTTCCTTGTCACCTTGGACTTCTTTTTCTTGTAACTACACAACTGTGTGTACTCCATCTTCATGATGTGCATATCAAGGTTCACTGTTTTGATAGCCTTTTGGCCTCGACAAGTTGCATCAAGCCCAATCTGCTTGCATGCATGAATGCAGTGCATAGTGCAGCAATAACTACATAGGAGTTCTGGATGCCTTAATCACAAACAGTCAACTTGAAATAGGTGGTCTTTTGTTTTTAATGGCATCCTGCATTGGATCCTGCTTGGGGATATAACACACAAGGGAATTTTTTCCTCCAACACAATCCTCACACTCTATCTACTTGGGACCTTTGGGAACCAACTTCACAGAGGATGGCTTGTAAAATTTTTCCTAGTCTTAATTCTAGAACAAGTTTCTTGTATGAACTTCATTGAGGCTGGAGAAAAAATCATTAACATGGTAGCATGCAGTGACAGTAGCACCCTGTATCTTAAATAAATGTGACCTAACCTGATAGTTAGAAAAATTTCTAATTGTAGGAAAGAGGAATTACAAAATGTATTCCAGATGATTGTAACCTATTTATATGAGATATAGAACTGGTTAAAACTGAGGACTACAAACTGCTAGTCTTCATAATTTTATGCTGTAATTGCATGATGATTGATTTTCTATGGTGATTGGCTGGAGAATTCTACCATGGTTTGTCTTAATCTTGAAGGAAGACTTGATCTTGCTGGCTTGTCTTGGTCTTGTCAAGACCCTCCTGATCTTGCCAGACATCTCAGTCTTTATCCTGGGATTACAATAAGGTTTTTGGTACTTGGGATGATAGGTATCTAAAGGAAATCTTTGACTTGTATGGAATTGTGTGTGTTTTTTTTGGCATGTTTTGGGATAGAGTCCCTGAAAAGATCTTTGGCACATGTCGTAGCCTGAGTACATAAGCCATATGGACAGTCTTCATTGCTAGTCACCAACACTCTTGTTTCTTCTCAGCAGTTGTAAAAAGGCTGCTGACGTTGATCTACACAACAATGTCAACTTACTTAAGATTGACATGTGCTATTGAGTTACTCACCTTGCTACTCTACTGGTACTGTCTAGAAAACCCACAACAGAGGCACACCTTAAGTGGAACATTAACATGATACAGGTAGCATCATCTGCTGCAACAATAGCTTCACCTATGACCTTGTATTTGCATAATGCAGCATGCGGGTGTTCTCCATCTCAGAATTTCTTCCCTCATGGATAGTCTGTGGATGCTACCATTATAAAATACATGTAATTACTTAAAATAAATATCTCCTTTTGTGTCCAGTCAACATGAGAGTCTAAGACCTATTACTTTTGTTGATATGATGGCAAATGCCCTACAGAAACTATCATGAGCCCCCTTTTAAGCTTTACTCCCCCCAGCTACCGAGCCTGGCCATGCTAGGTCTTAAAGTTGTCCCCTTTACTCCTTCCAATGACCAATTTTGAGGATGCAAAGTTCTACACAAACTAATTAATATGTGCAATGAAGCATTTGATTAATAGATACTAAGCTGCCGTACAGTGGAGAGTCATGAGTAGGTCCCCTTTTGAGTTTTAAACTACTCCCCCAAAATCCATCCACACTGGAGTTGAAATAGATATTCAATTTGCTTGTGGTGGATAGTGCAGTTTTGGCACGGAGGGCATGTACTATGTCACTTGTATTATTATTTTTTCATTGGTGCATTACTCTCCAATTCACAAGTGAAGAATCATCAAGTGCAGCTGGGCAAGAGGGGTGTAGATGGAAGAAAACACTCCAATAATGAGATTTATAAGTAGTCTATGAGCAATTTTTTTCCTTGTATCTACCTGAGATTTCTGCTATGCAACATCAAAAATGTAAACAAGAAATACAACACTCACCCAATATATATTGTTGATAGAATGAAATATTTTTTGCTAAAATGCATACCGTTACCATTAGTATTTTGATTTGTGAACTTTTTAATTGAAAGCTTATTTTTCTCAGATGATTACAAAGACAAGGATGATTAGCCATGAATGAGGTGTTCAATTGAGAATAGGCTTGAAGAAATTTCAAAGGATGACCCCTTGATGAAAACGAGGACTATGTGATGGATATGATCTACTCATTAGCTCAAAGTACATCCATTTTTAGAGTACTACTTGAATTCATGTTCTCCGGAAATATAGAGAGGTGACTTTGCTTCCTTCACACTGTACTTCAGTTGTACTGACATAAAAACATGTTTGAAACGCACCTGATTCATCATGTAATCTTGGAATTGATTATTTATTGTATTGGCATTATCTTAATAAATTAGTCATCCTATTTGGATTGTTTTTGAGTTTTGAACTCAGTCACACTACTATGATTGAAAATAATAAGAAGAAGAATGATAACAATTACATTGACTTCTTAAATACCTTCTGTTTTTCTCAAAATTTAAATTAAATCTTCTTGTTTTTCAAAGACACCAGATTCCATCTTATTGCCGGTATTGGTTAGTTACTAGCCAAAATCATATGGGTGTTTACTACCAGCAAAATGACCAATGAGTGTAGTAGTACTGATGAGATATCATTCTTGTAATTGTAATTGAAACTATGTCCACACTGTGTGCACTGCTCTTGACTCTTCAGTACTTAGTCCATCATACATGTTATTTCCCCTTTCTAACCCTAATTAATCATGATATACTCAATAAAGCATATTGAACCCCATCCATAACAAAACAAAAGAATCACTCAAGAATAAAATAAAAATAAAATGTTGCTTCCTTCCTGACTCCAACAACAATGAATCCAGTTCAAATCATTATAATTGCGGAGCTGTTTTTTGCTCAGATTTCTCCACTGCTGCCACCATGGTAGTTGAGAGTGCATTGACATGTGCTCTCCCTCAACCACAGGGCAAATCCTCAGTGCAAAGAGCTGACATTCCACCAGCTCAATCTGCCTTGGGGGGAAAGACACTGATAAAACTACACAACTTTGTTACTGAGGGCAATTATGACATGCTGGACAGAAAGCACAAAAATACTACATCACAAAGCATTCCTATGTCCTACTAGCTGTGGCATCACAAGATTGAACAAAAATTAATGCACCAAAAGTGATTGGGATTGGTGTTATTGAACCCCATCCAAAACATAACACATGATTCACTCAAGCATAAAATGCAAATAAAATGTTGCATCGCTCCTGTCTCCAACACCACTGCATCCAGACCAATCATGATAATTGAGGATCTGTTTGTTTTTTGCTCAGATATCTCCAGTGCTGTCATAATGGGAGTTGAGAGTGCATTCACATGCGGTCTCCCTCAACCACAGGGCAAATCCTCAGTGCAAAGAGGTGACATTCCACCAGTTCAATCCATCTCAAGGAGAAGACACTGTTGAAACTACACAACTTTGCTACTGAGGGCAATTGGGACATGCTGGGCAGAAAACACAAAAAAGCTACATCGTCAAGTACTCTCATGCCCTTTCCACTGACAAGTGCTATATGTTGCACAAAGAAATGAGTCAGCGGATTCCCACAAATCTGAAATACGACAACCATGTCTTTGAATAATAACAAACAAATAGTCATCACACTCAAACAAAGGAGTTCTAAGAGATAGAGAGAAGAGTGTGAGGGGATCTTTGTAGACTCATCATCTTTGTTCCATGCCCATATCAATTGCAAGAAAGAAAGAACCAACCAAAGCAATGGAGGTTTCCATCAAAACTCACTCCATCCAAATCACTACTGCACTACATTTTTTGCATCCCAGGTAAATGTATTATAGCATCCTACCAGGATTCCCTCTCCCTTCCCAGTGAGAGGACCATTGCAATGGAAAGTGCAAGTTCTAAAAAAATTACTTACAAACAGAGATTTGTATGAAGAATGTGCAAAAGAGCATGCAACAGGGTGTGGATAGAAACATTGAGGACATCTATGTAGATAGAGGATTGTCAATCAACAGCTCACATGAGCTTCTTCTTGACAGTGTATGAAACATTGATAGGAATTATTGCAAGGACAGTTGGTGCTGGGCAGGGGTGGATGTAGCTTTGTTGTGGTGGGTCATTGCTGATGGCCATCATGATAGGGTGGTTGCATATAAACATCATAAGTAGACAAGTAAAGGGGGAACTCACTCCAGTGGAGTCATATCTAGCCATACAACACAGTCACATAATTTTTTTACATGAAGTGAGTAAATGAAGCTCCAATCAGTTCAATGTGCAAGCAGGAAGATGAAAGACAGATGAGGGGACAACAATTTTAATCACACATACTGCAAATAGGGGGTTGAAATTTAGACTGCTTTCAGCCACGGGTACTATTTTTTCGGTTGCTAATTATTTATGGC
>JALLPD010000873.1:0-13913 GCA_036940065.1 Cyclotella cf. meneghiniana
TTCGATTTTTTGCTATCTATTGCACTATTGAGATGAACTAAATCAACAATAGCGTAGGTCAATAGTGCAATAGACTTTTTAGTGATAAAAAAGATAGAAAAGCTATTCGCTATTGGCCTATTGGCTGAACAAAATCACAGCCTAATTGTGACATCAGAAACCATATCCAGGAATTCAATTCCACTTGACTCCAGAGCAATACCTAAGTCAACTTGATTGAGCTCACTCCCAATGGATTTTTCCACATCATTGTGGACATCTTCATGCCCTTCCTTGTCTCCTATTTCAGAAGCAACAGAATCTGGATGATTGGAATCCTCATCAATGACATCGTCTGCCAGTTCAGTGGGTGGGTCGTGATCCGTAATCAGATCGGGCACTGACAAAGATAAAAACAAAATGGAAAGCGGAGGTCATCAACACATATATTGGATTGTTTACATGACAAACAGGAATATGTCAAATCCACCAATGTCGCCCGAGAGATGGCGGCAAATTTCAATCCACAACAATTAATAACATAAATTATTTGGAATTCGCCGCTGTCTGATTCAAGACAGAGGCAAATTTCCCAAACCTTCAAACATCTACAGGTCAACACAAAGTAAATCAATTGACAATTGTAAATTTGCCTTTGTTGCACGAGGGACATAGGCAATTTCAAACAATACAACACACACACGACACACCATGAAATTTGCCTGTGTCATATCAATGACACAGGCGAATGTCATTTGATCATCAAGATTTGCCATTGTCCATCAAACGACACTGGTGAATTTCAGAGATCATAATACCACATTTTTTGACACACTATCCATCATCTGACAAGAACAATGTAGGCAAAAATATTCAAAATCTGCCATTGTCCAACATCCGACATAGGTGAATTTTGGATTCATTCTCATCAAAAATCAACATGAATAACTCTTATCGTGACATGCAAAATTTGCCAATGTCACAATCAAGACAACAACAAATTTCAACATTTCACAATGTGCAAAATTTGCCAGTGTCACCCAAGGGACATCAGCAAATATGATCGAAATTTGCCAATGTCTCAAGTATGACATCGGCGAATATGAATTGGTGACAATAAATGAACAAAAACTCGCTGCAACCTGCAACAGGACTCACTGGCTACCTTTAGAATTGGAAAGTTTTTTAAAGATATTCTTGTTTGCTGTCAAAACACTAGTACGAAATACTTTCAAAAACAAAGGTAAGTACGACCGTGGACCTCCATCAACATAGCACAGGTCTCCACGAAATGATGATGAGCAGCGCCGGCGGCGGCGGTCGCCATCACTGTCCAACTGACAAATGACAGTCTGGCAACAAAGCGGAACAGCAATCAAATCATTGCACATGCGACGCAAATCACAAATGATAACTAACGTTATTAGCAATGCGGGGGGGGGTCACCGACCACGATGGTTTCAGGCGGAGGTCACAATGGCCATTGACTCTGATGCTGTTGTCGATGCGATGATGGCAGTCTCATGAATGCCGTTGTTGTGATGATGACAACAGCAAATTGAGTCCATGATCGGTCTCATGAATGAATGATCAAGGGCAGAAGCAATGCGGTAACGTCATCATGATGGTTGCGCAATTGTTAGTTTAGCGTAGAGAGGGGGGCAGTGATATCACGGCGGTGTGTGATTCGTTGGTGCAATCGAACTGGCGGTGGAAGTGAGGGGCTACGTAGTGCAAAGAGAATGGCATGTACTTTCAATCAGAAAAGCTGGATTGTCATGTGACGTGGGTGGAAAATGCAATAGCTGTCGCCATCTGTCGTGGATGCGAATAGTTTGAATCTCTATACGTACCTAATTCCCGTTAAGATTCATGTGTGGAGAATCTTTATCGAACAGCTGTTAACTTCCAGAAGGTGTCACACAAATACAGTATATCATAGACATAAAGTTTGTTTAATAGAGCAAAGTATGTACCGTAGCACATCGGCATCAATACCTCACATGCTCATAAATTAACTGCTGCCACTTTTGTAACTTGCTGCCAGCTGATTTCTCATATTGCACATGAATTCATTTTTCAAAATCTGTTCCGGACTGTGTACCACAGGTGAGTCTGGCAGACCGGATCATTTCAAGTTGGGGGGGGGGGCAGATCAATTGGGGGGAGGGGCACCGGAAATAGTGGGCGCGCCTACTTATCTTTTATCCTCCCCTCAATTTAACACCTTTTCATCTCTCAATGTGCACATTCCCGGAACTCCTTGTTTGATTACTCGCTAATTCGCCGTTTTGTATCCAAATTCGCCAATGTCTCACTATAGACAATGGCAGATACCAGATTATCTGATGATTCAGCAATTACTTACCGTTTCTGCCGATGTCACTCATGTGACATCAGCAGATTTTGGTGGCGATTGTCCTATCCTCACATGACCTGGTTTCCACCACTGTCCCTGTCATGACATTGACAAATTCTGGATGCAACTCAAGCTGGTTTCATTGTCTCGAATTTGCCTGTGTTGCCAGTATGACATCAGCAAACTTTGATTTATATCGGAGCTTGTATATGGTGCATCTTTATGGCATGGGATACACCTTTGCCATCAATATGACAGCGGCGGATTTGCCACAAGATTGTTCGGAATCTGTCTTGTTTATTCATATGACACAGGCGAATACTCAGTTGATCTGTTGAATCGAAGTCATGTATCATGTTCTTGCTTCTCATGCATCTTTTATGTTCTATATATTTTGCTGCAGATAATCATGTCTTCCCCTAAAAAAGTGTTTCCGACAAACCCAAATCCATTGTGTCTGTTATGGTAGTAGTGTATCTTCTGGCAAGCTCAAGGGTGAAGCCATTTGTCACTTTTGTGAGGTCAACTTCATGAATGCTGATGAGCTACGTATTTATTTGACCAGAGCTGGTATTGTCAAGAAACAAGGCTCCTCTTTGTTGGATCTCCAGAAATCGTTCCTTGCAACTTATAACCTCAAAACACTTGCGTTCTTTTATGAACATTTGTCTCCAGATTGCAATGTGGAAGATGAAAAGAAGAGTGACCTTATTCTTCTCATCCTCAAGGTGTTGAACAAAGTCAATTCTACCTATGAGTTGCATGAATCGTCCATCAAGATTGACTCTAAGCTTGGGTTGGTAATGATGAAGAAGGGATTTAATCATCAAGCAACAGTTGTTACTCCAAAGAAGATTTACATAGCCAATGGTTCTGAGTGTGTCATGACGTACTCGTCATGAAGCATTGTCTTGGATATTCCAAAGCTGCCAATGTCCATGAATTGGTAAAGGCTTTCATGTTGAAAGACATCCGTCGCTTTAGTCGTGAAGCTGCTCTTCATTATCTTCTCTTTCAGAGTAGTACTGGCTTTTCAATCTTCAATTACTCAATTGCAGAAGATAAAAAGATGGTAAAAAAGGACTTCCTGCATGAAAAGCATTCTTGCAATTCCCGTCTAATTGGATGGGATTTATTCCATTCTGAGAAGGAAGCAGTATCTGTTCGTAATCGGTTTTCTCCACCACAGTCATTGTTCGGTCTGAATTCTGCTCATCAACTTTTGATTCAGACTCATCAGATGACAGTACAACTTCTGATGATATGACAGGGAAGCAATCAAATGGAAAACCTGCTTATACATTGTTCCAGGAGAGTGACATTGACAGTGTTATTGAAAACAGCAGTGAGAACAACCCTTCAGACAAACTCACGCATGATGGTGACATTTTTAATACCGCTAGAAACCGTGGAATCAGTATGTCAAATAATTCATCCAGCAAAGGAACTCATGTAAAAAGTCCAAAAGGTAAGAATGTGTCTGAGGGAGGAGGGAGTCTGGTACCTTCTGATTACTTTGGTTTGATGGACGATATTCTTGTGAAATCGGAAAAAGTCCCTGTGAAGAAAAAACTTAGTTGTCAAGCTGATGATGATGGTACTTCTTAAAAGATGGCGTCCATTGGTACTAAACCAGAGGAGTCAGTCAGAAAGGTTCCCAAAGTTGGAAGTTTCTTGTATGATCGAAACAAGGTCCAGAATACTGTGGCAATCCAAAACAAACATCACGTCAAAATCATTGTATCCCATCCCATGGCTACCAAAGATTTGTCTACCAAGCAAGTGATTGTTACTTGCTTCTTCAATAAAACTTCATTCAAGACTTATGGTATCAAAGCCATGTCGGATTCTGCACAAGATACTGTTACTGATAGTATTGAAACATTGGAATGAATCAAGGATATTAAGATTATCAACAAATGCAGAACACCATATAATCTGAATGAAGCAGATCTTGTTCCACCTGTCATCAGGTACTCAAAATTTGAACTTCTCAAATTTCCAATGACCTTTCATAATAGACTTGATTCTGAATCTATCAGAACTGCTGTCAATTCGGCGATCAAATTTTTTATGGATGTCTTGAGATCGGATAATGCAATTCCCTTTTATGAAAACTACTTGAAGGAGTCACACAAGAGGCTATGGGAAACCCTGCTGAACAATGCAACGGACAACAAAGTGACTCCTGAAGAATACACAAAGCATTTCATTCTTGATTTTGCCAAAAATGAACCAACAGTGGCATACAACATCTCTCGGGACCATTTCCTTCTCGATGATGATATCCGGAGGATTTTAAACAACCTGGGATATTACACTGCTGCTGACATGATCGAAATGAAATTCAATGGAAAGATGTGACCAGAGTGATGTTCCTAGCTGGATGACTAGCTTGAAATCTTCTGGAATGCTTTACAATATTGTCAACTAGGAATTTATATGGACGCTGGAAGTGTGGGATATGATTTTTTGATTGGAAGGAATCAAATGACAGGGAAATGATTGTTATGTGATCGATTTGCGCTGTCTGAAGGTTTTTTGGTTTTCAATATTGTGTCAAGTTAAATGAGTTAAGTTGATTTATTTACAACATATTGTTCTTTTGGACATTTTCAGATTGAATTGTATCAGCAATGGGTATGACAAAATACAAACAAAGAAATATGTGCAAAAGAAATGCATTGTATCTCTACAAAATTAGCCAGAAGAGGTGCATATTTAAGTATTTGTCTTGGCTCAGATCATTGACTGTTTCAAATCCGAGAATGAAAGAGAACCTACTTCGGATCCTTAATGATCGTTATCCTGATTTTGTGAGTTTTGGGAAAATTACTGAATTCTACGAATTGGGTTTACATAATGCAAAAGACATCAAAACTTTTCGAAAAGTTAACCGGCAACAAATAGAATCCACTCTTGAGTTTGAACAAAAAATGAGAACTCTTCAGTCATGTCAAGAATATAAACTCAAGTATGACGATGGTTGATTGGATGAACAAGACAAAAGGAATGATAAATTTCTCGATCAACATCTTCCAGACTCAATGAAATTGATAGTATGCTCTGAATGTAAAAGAAAAGGGTGTGTCACAAAGAATGGCAAAAAACATTTCAAAGACAGCAATTTGTTACCTGTCTGGTATGAGAGAAACTCTGATGGTTTGTTCAAACTTGGTGTCAATGGTGAAAAGATTATGAGATACAATATTCCTGAAGAATTGGGTTGTTTGACAATGGCTGAGAAGCTTCTAATTTGATGATGTGCACCATTTGTTCCTGTGGTTCATGTTGCAACAGATGTCACTGGACCAAAAGGACACTGTGTTTGTTATCCACAAAACAATGATGAACTGTGCAGGGAGCTTCCAAACAGAAAGGAAGAAATCATTATGTTTGTTTGTAAAGTTGGTGGACGTTATACTGTTGGTCTTACAAGTCACATTGATGCATTCAAGGTCAGAAAATCTAAAGTTCTTGCTGCATTACAAACTACACAACATTCATTATCATGATATTGTGATAAATGAATCGAATCTAGACTGGATGAATGATGCAGAAAAAGCCAATGTGCCCCTGACAATCAAAGAACATTGCTTCAACATAATGACTGATGATGATGACTATATTGATGGAAAGGTAACAATTTCGGAAACACAAACCAAAATTTCATCAAAGTGGAAAGAATGTCTGGAATATTGCGGAGTCACACCCATTTCAACGCCATTCTTGCCGGCAAATGTACAACAGAGAGGAATGTATCAACTTAGGGACACTGTATTGAAAAATGCTGACGGAGAAGGACTTACGCATTTTCCTCCCGCTGATTCTTATGATCCCATATAGTAAGTTACATGCTTCTATCTTCTTATTTTTATCCCAGGAAAGTTTCAATAATTTTCTTGTTTATTCTCAGTGAATTTTATTTAGAGGAGTATTTTATGTGCGATGCCTTCCCTTGGTTATTTCCCGTTGGTATCTGTGACATCTACAATGAAGTGAGAGGAAAAGAGGATATCACTAACTGGGCTAAACATTTGATGAAATACATGGATGGTAGAGTCGAACGTGATCATATTTGGTCACTATATGTGAGCAATCTTGCAAATAGGCATCATAACTACAAAAGAGGGTTGTATTTCATGAATAATCCTGAAAAATTTGGTGCACTTCCAACAGTAGAACACCTACAAGAACAGATCAGAAATGGGGATACAAAGACACTTGAACAAATGAGTTGGTTCTGTAACAGTAACATACCAGGATGTGACGCATGGTGGCATTCGAAAACAGAAGAGGTTCATTCCTGGATTGATTATCATATCAGTGAAGCACACGGTCCCCCAACTCATTTTATCACTCTTTCTTGTGCTGAATTTTGGTGGCCGGATCTACAAAGAATCATTGTCGACATGGAAAGATTGAGCGGAAATTCTGAACAGGTTAAAAGAATTAAAAATAACGTTATCGGTGCTGTATCACGATCCATCAGAAAATATCCTCTACTTGTCAGTGAGTTCTTCATGATCAGAGGAACACTTTTCATCAAAATAATATTGAAAAAGATTATTGATCTTGAATATTACTGGGGAGAGTTTGCACCCGGAAGAGGACAAATTCATCTCCATCTTCTTGTAATCATGAAGAACAAAGCCTGTCTGCAACAAGTTTTTGATGCTAAGACAGATGAAGAAAAAGTAAACATGCTGTAAACATAGGCGAAAGATATTTTAGGTATGACAGCTGATATCAATGTGAATGATTGACCTTCATCAAAAGACATACAACCAAGAAGAAATCTATTGACATGCTATCACGAACAAGGGCTTTCCCAGAAATATGCTGATAACTTATGTCAATCTTGCATGATGCATTTCTGCAATGATTACTGCTTAGCAAACCAAAAAACAAAAGATGGTGGTAAAAGATATTGTAAAAAAGCTTGGCACAGAGTCCAAGAAGATCCCATTGGAAGTCATAAGACACCTGGATTGCCACTGATGGATGTTTTGTATTTGTCAGTATCCAAAAATGGCATCAAGTTGCTATATTTAAAAAGAGCAAAATCAAGAAAGGTCAACCAGACTTGTTTACCAGTGTTACAATCATGGAGATGAAACATTGACATTCAACTCATTCATTACAAATCCAATCCAAGGCGTCCAAGTATTAAAGAAATCCAGCGAGTCATCTGGTATATTGTCGGTTATGTTACTAAAAAAGGCCATTGCTTGAAAGAAGAAAAAAATGATGGAAGACTTGATTTTAAGGTAAGACATGTTATCTCGTTACAATTTATTTGTCCTATACTAATTTTTTATCCTTTTGCAGTATTCACAAGAACAGTGTCAAGGGTTTTGGAGCTTTCATGAACAAAATGCATGAATATGCTATTATCTAATAAATCATTGGTATACAAGAATCACAATACAGAATCATGCAAATGCGGTTAACTCTGTCAAGCAAATTACCGTACTATTTGAACACAACTACAAACATGAAGCTGTCAGTTGATGACCATTTCTCTACTTTGTACGACCTGAAAACTTGTTATGCTGCAAGGAAATCAGAATTCCACTCTACGAGTCTCACTGAATTTTTCTACAAGGTTCACAAGAAATGATTAATCAAATCAAACGTGTTCAGAAACGGCTGTTTGAAAGACAGTAACCTGGAACTACAGTGTCAGAATCCTATTTTGATACCCTGTGGAAGAATTATAAGGGCTGTCTATCCAGTTACTTTTGAATACACAAGAGGTATGATTATAATGTACGAAACAACACATTTTGGACCTTTCCAACAAGTCAAAAACAATTGCAGAATTCGTAGANCTATCCAGTTACTTTTGAATACACAAGAGGTATGATTATAATGTATGTTCCATGGAGCAAACAACACATTTTGGACTTTTCCAACAAGTCAAAAACAATTGCAGAATTCGTACGTCAAATAGAATCAAAACTGTTTCCAGCATCGGTCATCGCTCAATACTAGTGTGCCTTATTTTACCACAAACACAGCAAAACGGAAGTCATTTCCAAAAAGATGATCCCAATGGATATATAACAAGATGACAAAAATGATGAATACAGCGATTAATATATATTCACAAGAGCAATGAATCACTTCACGAATGATAAACCGGTTTCATGCAGCATAGGAGACATTTCTTTTAATGTTGGCACTGATCATGATTGGACACGATTGTCGTCTTCTCATATTTCATGGAAAATTACCAGAAGCGGAGAGACATACATAGATTGGATGAAGAAAAGTTACCTAAATGCTTATTCATCCACAGGAGAGGATGATGAGTACATTACTGACAAAAGTGACAAAACAGTAAGAGAGTGTTACCTTTTGTCCTTTATCCAATAATGATGTCTTCTAACTTATTTGTTTGTATAGTCAAACGGAGGAAATCTGACTGATAATGGCAAGAAAGGATATAATTTTGATGGTTTATCCCTAGATCAGAAGAGCATAGCTTTGGCAACCATTGAAACCATTTTTAAGTTTCTATCAGGTGCCAAAGATTAAACACCATTATGAGCCACTATTTCAGATGCAGATGGATGTAGAAAATCTCATCTTATTCATACAATCCAAGGCATGATACATGATTATTGTCAAGGCTCTGTGTCATGTTTTTGTTCTTCTCCTTCCAGTTCTGCAGCTTTCAGAATAAAGGGATCTACTGTTCACTCCTTTGCTGGTATCAACATCACAGCTCCTTGGTAAGAATTGAACGACAAAAACAGGACACACCTGAAAAAACAATTGAAATATGTACTATGCTCGATCATCAATGAACGCAGTCTTTTAGGAGCCAAAACTATTGCCGCAGCAGAAAAAAATATATGTGAAACAGCTTTAAAGGAACACGGCAAAAATATACTGTGGGGTGGAATACCTGGCATTCTACTGTTTGGAGATGATTATCAACTACCATCAGTATTAGTCGATGGTGTCATTACCTTGTTTAGGAAAAGAAATCACCTAAAGAGGAATCTAACAAGATACAAATCTACCACGCAATCCTGTAGCAATCAAAGTCTCACTCATACCAGTGGAGAAATTTTAATCAATGAATTGACAGAAAGAGTGTTTGAATTGAATCAGAATTTCAGACAATGTGATCAAGACGGGAATAACAATCAATCAACATTCCGTGACATTTTGGGTGGACTCAGAACATGTCAACATACGGATGAAGACTGCAAAATGATCATGTCACTAAATTCTCAAAAATTCCAGACCGTGATTTTCAACAACACATTGAGAATCACATGAAAACAATATACCTCTATTCCACAAATAAACCCAAAAATGAACGAAATTTAAAAAGGCTGCATAAGTTGTCAAATGATAGCAATGAACCAGTAGCGATGATCAATGCCGAATTCGAGCATCTTTCAGGGAGCCAGAAACCTATTCTCAGTCACTTTGACAGGAAGTCTATCATTTTGAGTACCCATTTATGCATCAGATGTAAAGTTGCTCTTGAATCATTGAAAATCTGTCCAACATGGGGTCTATATAATGGATGTCTCAGCACAGTGATCAACATAGTATATGATCATCCTCATGGTCCAAATAACTACTCTACCAATCTACCAAAGTTTGTCACTGTTGATTTCCCTGAAGTAAAGCCACCTCTCCACATTTCAGTGTGGGACAAAAATAATCCAAGGGTAAACAAATCTTGAGTGCTTGCATGTGTTCAGACTTGCATGTTTCTCATAACCTTATTGTTATCTTCAGCATGTTCCAATATCCCCACATAAAAAAGATGCAAGAAAAACTGTTGCAAAGTAAGTTTCATCCCTCTGACCATCGCTTTTGCACTGACCTGCATAAATTTCAAGGATGGGAAACAAGCTGGGAGAAGTCATGAATGGTATTTTACCTCCTCGTTGATATCGGATCTATTCAGGACGAAATCCAAGCACCTGGGACCTGTTACGTGACTCTGAGCCGTCCTCACACTGTCGAAGACATTACATCAAGTCCTAATTTGACATCTGCACTGTATTGGACTGGAAACGATAAATGTTTCAATAGAATAAAAACATCAGGTTGACAAAAGCCGGTGAACCAACAGCTTTTGTGAAGTCCAGAGAATCATGGGTGGAATATCTAAAAGAAAGAAAACAGAAGACCGACAAATGGATTTTGGATAATGCAGAAAATTGGACCACAATGTTCCTCGAAGTCATTTCATGTCATGCTGTCTTGAAACAGGATTTGGAAAGAAAGATTCTCTATCATCTGGAAAATCTTAACTTTGGTTTCATCTAAACCAAGAACGGCGAGGCGAGTCGTTAAACTGCAATGCAATTTTCTATTAAAACAAAAATCACTAAACTGAGAGCGAATCATTAGACTGCAATGCAATACCCCAAAACCCTAACATCTGTGCTAACTGTGTTACTAATACAATCAGAGAATTAGCCAATTTTCTGGCTAAAATCGGGAGAAATTAGCCTGTTTTTTACAATTTGCAGGCTATTTTGATCATTTTGAAGAAACTAGCCATATTCTTGGCTGTTTTCTGGCTATATCTGTGGATTTAGAGAAGGAGTCCCACCCTAGTGATATACTCTCCCACGGTTCCGTCATAATTTTCCGGTAATGCATGTAGAAAAACGTAGGAATCCGTACAATCCCAGTCGCCATCCAGTCGCCGGGCTGTGTATCTGTCCAAAATCGCTGAGGTCTATAGTGCTAGCGAAACCGGGGGCCCTCGGCGAAACCTAACCGGGGGCCCTCAGCGAAATCATTGTTGATCATCTTGAGAAGCCCAGTGGTAGTCACGATCTAGAAGCCTTGTGTAAGGATATCTCAAAAGTTCAACGTGTTGCAACGATATATCGTGGAAATATCGATATCTCAAAAGTTCAACGTGTTGCAACGATATGTCGTGGAAATATCTCCAATGTTAAACCGGATATAGAGGTTAATCTACCGAATGCAGAAGGTGGCGAATCGATTGGAAGTGCAAAGAAGGACGAGTCTAATGACAGTAGTCGTAAAACGAACCAACCATGCAGTCATTGTGATAAACGTGACATCCTGAGAATACCTGTTGGGATAAGTTTCCTTATAAGGCCCCCTGCATGGTTCTTTGAGGAAAGTGGTGAGAAGTCAGTAACCAGAGAAGAGCGTGAATCTTTAAATGTTGAAGTTGAAATTACACTTTAAGTTGTAAGTCACGAGTCCAGAGCTGGTTAGGGTGTCAGAGTGTGGTTTTTGCTCGTGCACTCTCGAAGGTGTTATTCATGTTTGTCGTCTTATTGGAGCAAAACACTTTTTTAGTTACACCATAGCTAAGTAGACATGAGAGTGATCTGATTAAAAAATATAACTCAGTAAAAGTCCGTTAGTTGAAAGTTAAATCGAACACGGAGTTTCAAGCCTTCCAACAATTATGTAGGTAGAAAGAATCCCATAATAGTATGAATTCGTATGAGGTACATCACTTGCAGCGATGTTGTGCTACCTTTTGTGACACCGCCTATGTTGAAGACAACTGTTTGCTTCACTTCAGACTTCGAGGCTTATCCCCGCGAGCGCTACAGCATACCTCGAAGAACTACTGAGAATACATCGGAACGGGCAGAAGACCTCTACGTTTTGTGGATGTGTGGATGTGTGTGGATGTGTGGACATGCAAAACCCCATCCTCGGTGCCTCTCAGAAACTCCCTCACCATACAACGAAAATTAGAACTGCGCAACGAACGTGCGCAAACTCCTTTGAGAAAACACCAAGAACTAAAGCGGTCTCGTGCAATAATTTCTTAGTCATGAATGGCAAGAAAGGCTCAAAGTGCTGCGACCCTGTCAGAACTTCTTCAGAGACCACAGCTTCACCCGAGAAGAATGATCTGGATAGTTCTCTGAAAGAAACAAATTATAGTTGCATTTCTACGAATTATGTAATTGGTCGGAAGACGTCAAAGGACAAGAATGACACAGAACAGAATCAAGCTTTGCTGCTTGCGACTGCAACTGAGGATGAGATAGTGCCTAATGATACAGAGTCAAAAAAGGACTTTGATTTGAATCAAGCTGCTGGTGTTATTCTTCTTGAACACATTCTCAAAGAAGTGCTTGAGGAGAAAAAGAAGTTGCAAGATGAAATAAGGTGTCAGCTTCCGTCGCTCAATTGCTTGAACAAGGTCGAACTTCGCTTTGGTATTGTGAACGAGGACTCTGGTGCATCCGGGTCTCCTCTGCCTTACAACGAAGCCATTGTTCCACCTTGTGATGATAAAGACCAAAACCATGATGAAAATACTATCGAAGTCATTTCGACGACATTTGATGATTCTGTTGAGGTTGAATTGGAATTAGTGAAGCTTCATCTTCATAACTGTAAGCCCATTCCTCTGTGGAAAATGGGGAAAGGAATGCTCCTTGTGTCAAATCAAATTGCAGAGAGTTTTTATCCCAACTGCCTCTTTGCTCCAGAAATAACAGTGCTCGACAAAACTGGCGAGTTAAATTTCATTCTTCATATATGTGGAGCTCCGAAAACGTTCCAAGACGACACCGAAGTCTGTCTCGTTGGGGAGGTCAAGTTCCTCAGTATACCTGACCAAATCGCTGTCAAGAATAACACCCATGAAGAGAATGAATTCCTATTCGCGAACTATTTTCTCTCGAGAAATGGTCTGAATAGCCCAAATGCAGTGTTCATTCCGAAGCTACTTAAACTCGAAAGGAATCACATACAAGAAATCCGATTACTTGCGAACTTTGTTCATACAACAAACCCTAAATTCATTCCGAATTGGCACCATAACAGTAATGACTTTTGTCATGATATCATCAAGGCAATTGGCAAGAAGTCAGATATGACTTTACTTCAAGAGAACGCTCAATTGAAATACAAGAAAGAAATTGTCTCAAGTATCCGAGAAATGATTGACAGTGTGAGAATTTCTCATGATCGCGGGTCAATTGTTCTTCTTCTCAGCGCAGGGCAGCTCGTCACTGATTATAGGTATGATCACCTTTCGAGTGAATCCTACAGAAGAAACCGCAGACTCGAGTCTGCATGGGTTTTATTTTTATCCGAGAATTTTCTGTACAGCAACATTTGCTCGCTCAAGATGTCCGTATCAGGGGTTGAAATGGGAGCGGCGGGTCTCTCCATAGAAGTCAGTCCAGGGAATAATGAGGAAGGAACAGTGTATTATTGCTTTAATCGCAATGCATTGGTAAAGAGTATCCGGTGTTCTGCAGAGCCCACTTATACTGTGACTGAAATTGTGTTTTGGCTCGACGGCATTGAAAACACTCTCATTGCCCTCGGGATTGACTGCATAAAGCAGGAAACAGAATGTAACAGAGCCCACTAATCATGCTATGTCTGTTGCGCGCAAGTTGGAGGTTTTGACAAAAATAAATCAAGTTGGCTATACCTCAAGCCACATTACTGTCAGCGATACAGTTAATGTTTGAGAAGAAAACTGAAGGTATGGTAAGGGACATAAGATGATATTTCAATGATATCATGCTGTATTTAGTCCTTTGGAAATGATAGTACTTTCATTTCCAATTTT
>JALLPD010000874.1:0-13913 GCA_036940065.1 Cyclotella cf. meneghiniana
AGAAGAAGAAGAAGAAGAAGAAGAAGAAGAAGAAGAAGAAGAAGAAGAAGAAGAACTGTCTTCATCACTGTTACCATAGCCAAAGATAACCCTGTCAGCCCTGCCAACCTTCACAAGATTCCTCTTCACTGCTTCAATGCAGAAGGTCCATCTCCTGAGGAGCTGCTTGTGCCCCTCAACCCTAGGAGTGCACCTGACCTTCCAGTCCCCATTGAGGAGCTGGGCGTTTCCCTCAACACACTGTTCATCCAAGTCAATGATCATAGGATATCTAACAATGGAGTCCAACTTGCCAGGAAACATCTAGCGAACAGGCTGGACAACTTGGGCATTGAAGGCAACAGTAGAGCACTGTTTGGATTCCATTTGCTCCCCATGTGTGCCCTGATGAAGCCTTCCTCATATATCATATGAGGGGCACTAATCAGGATGGAAAACTTCCTTCTGCCTGGCAGACCTTGGCATGCTTAAGATGATTGTTGGGGAGTTGCCACCCCACCAACTCCACATAGATCTTGGTGCTCCTTTCATCCATGATGGTGTGCTTGGAGGAAGGGAAGTGAAAGTCTAGACAGACTGATGGTAGGATTTTGATGGTAATGACAGCAGGAGCAACAGATATTTTTGTCATGCCATCGGTGATGTCATCAATGGGCTTCTTTCTGGCAGATCCGGAGAATTTAGAGGAGACGCTCTTCTTCTTAGGAGTCATACTGTTGACAGCAGCTTCATGTTCCAGGTCAGCTACTTCTTTGTCCTTGATGTTGGTGTCTTTGCCTTTGCCTGACTTGTCATTATTGTTGTCATCATCAGGCTCATAGTCTTCTTCTTCATCATCCTCATTGTCTGGAAAAAAGAAGGTTAGTGATCTGTGACTTTTCGAGTCGCAATCACAAATCACACAAACAAACTCCCATCTAGTTCCAGAAAAAACAGCATCCATCTCAATATCACAGAGTTTCTTGCAAATAAGTTGAGCAAATGTGGTGAAGTTCTTATGAGGCGAACAGGGCTTGTGGAGCATCTTGATGGCCTGTTTGCTGCAGTTGCTGTAGTTGCACTGGCCTGCAGTGATGAGCTCTTGTAGCGTGGTGTCATCTGGTTTACCCACTTTGCTGCTTTTGGCAGCTGCGATGCTGAGCTCATTGTTATTTATGAGCTTTGGCAGTCAATGATAGGGATTGGTGAGCGGGCATGGAAGCCGGCAAGCATCCTTGAAGCCATGAGTGAAAACCTGGCATGTTTGAATCATTTATTTGAGCCGCTTTCTCAGGATTGGAACCAAAATGTACTGATCTCGTAAAATGTACTGATTAATTGAAAAGTTCATTTCATGTACTTTGGTACACTTTGAAAGATCATTACCTAACTGTACTGAATGTTCAAAATGTACCAATTAATTTTTTTCTTGTAGAAATCATATGAATTCCAACCGCATAATGTGCCAATCTTGTAAAATGTACCACCAACATGCATCAGTACATTTTTAGAAATTGGTACATTCTCAAAGATTGGTATATAAATATACCAATCTTTGAAAATTTACTTTTTGTGACCGTTGGTACATACTGATAGACATCCATGCATTTGCTGATACAATATGGTATCAATCAGCTTTAAAGGAGACATGTCAAGGCATGCACTACTCTCCACCCCTGCCCCACACCCACTACAATAACAAGTCACAGCATACCTCCCTGGCTCACAACAATAATAATATTAGTACGTCAATGTCCATCCCAGTGATAGCAACAACTTCACTGGCAATTGTCACCCCTTGGCCTTCGCAAAGCACCAACCACCCACCATCCACAGCAAAATGTAACATGCTCCCCCTCTCCCTCATTCTCCCCGCAGCAATAATGCTAGTCATCAGCCCACTCGGTGAATCTTCATCCAAGCAGAAGAAGGATGCCACCCTCAAAGTGGCTTATGTCTACAACATTGCCAGACCCATCCAGAACTGCTTGGGCATGGTGGTTGCTGAAAATCTTCTTTTTTGAGGTTTTTTGGCGTGGTGCTTATCTTGTAGTCATCCTCTGGCAGATGATGGACAATCTCAACTTGCTCCCTGCTGAGGTAGAGGTGTTCCAGGACCCTATGTTGGCTGAAGTGTTATCCCATCGAATCACCAGCCACTGCTACTGTTGGGAAACCTGGCCTTAAAGTGGACCCAAAGACATTTGACAAGTACATCCAACCACTTGTTTTTGTGATGCCTGATCTGGAGCCAAATGTGGTAAGTTGAAAGTGTTCACATTTCTCAAATTGCTGTTCAATGATATCTGATGTTAATATTTGTTTTAGATTATTCTTGAGAACTGGTTTAATGGAGACACATACAATGATTGCATGCTGAGCATTGATGGCAGGGATTTTGAGGTTTATTTTTAGGAGTGCCAGTTCTTCACCAAAAAACAAACGTGTCTGGATTGCAGTATAAGGTGGCATTGAACATTAAGACTGGAGACATTTGTTGGATCAATGGGCCTTTTTCTGGGTGAATGGAATGATCTTGAGATCTATTCTGCTCCAGTTTGATGATTTGTCTTGAGGTTTTTGAACAAGTTGAGGTGGATGATGGTTATGAGGGAGAGGCCTGTCCTTCATCAGTTGCTGCTCCAGATGAGAGGCACAGGATGATGGGCATTGTTAGGAGGAGGCACAAGATAGACAATAGGAGGTTTAAGCAGTGGAGGATTTTGAGCGACGTCTTCCGCCATGACCTTGGCATGCATGGCAGAGTTTCCTCTGCCATTGTCACCATTACCCAGCTTTCCATTCAACATGGTGAGCCTTTGTTTCAGGTGGACTATAATGTTTAATCACCTTAACTTTAATTGATGCTTTGGTTTATTTTGTTTAATAGTTTTTGCTTAAAATACATGATTATTTTGAAAGAACACTATGGGTAGGATGTCTATTTCTTGACAAAATTTCCCTCATGCCTGAAGCCAAAGGCTGATGGATCTGAGCATGCATGATTGAACACGAAAGAATGCAATCAGATTGCTGGACAGCATTATGACAGAGACTGTATTTTGTCACCAGTGACCAAAACATACTCCATCTGCATAGCACTTACAGTCATGCTTCTGTGTGGCTTTGTGGGGTGGGTAGTTGATGTCAACAGTACTTTCCTCTTGGGAGAGTTCAAGAAGGGTGATCACAAAATCTTGGACACACCTGAGGGAAAGGAAAAATGGTACTCTAAGTACACTGATCTGATAATGGCAGATTTGAAGAAGTACATTTATGGCACAAAAAAGCCACAAAGTACTTTTAAAACAAGGTCGTGAAAGTAATGAAGGACATGAAATGAAAATTCTCGAGGGCTGATCCGTGTTTGCTCTGCAAGTGGACTCATCCAGGGGACTAGTGTTGCAGCTCATCCTGGGGACTAGTGCTGCAGTTGACCTGGATCAATGACAAGCTGTGCATTACTAATGCAAAGCAAGTTGAGCATGAGAAGGAGATTCTCAAGAAAAAAATTAAATGTGATGTAATTGGGAAGTGAAAGACTAAATTGGATGCATGTTTTGAATCTCTGGTGATGGCAAGAGTCTAAGAATGACACAACATGTGTTGGTAAGATCTTACTGAAAAATTTGAGGACAGTGATCAAGGGAAAACAGTACTTGTACCTACAAAATCTGGAACATACTAAATAAATGTGAGAACAGTGCAAACTTGAGTCCCAAGAAACATAGCCGGTACCAAACGGTCGTAGGGAAACTGCTGTATTTAACCAAGCACAATAGAGTGGACTATGTTAATGCAGTTAAGGAGTTGTCACCGACCCAAATGAGTCTCATTGGTATTCCATTTCTGAGTGTAATAGGTATGTCAGGGTGATACCATCAAGGGGCTTATCACTTAAGCCCTTATGTAGCTGGGATGGAAAGGATCTGAACTTCAAGTTCAACAATCGTGGTAGGTCTGACTGAAACTATGCAACTGATCTGAGAGCAGAAGGAGTATTATTGGCACTGTGGTGTACTTGAATGATACACCCATGGTGTTTCTTTTGTCATGCAGAAACATGTGATGTTGTCTGTGATGGAGGAAGAACAAGTGGCAGTAGTGATTATGGTGCAGGACATGATGTATATCTATAGGATAGTTACCACTGTGGGCCTACATATAGAATTGTCAATGGCACCTGAAATGGACAACAGTGGTGAACATGACCTAGCTAACAGCTGGAAAATTGATGGGAGGAGATGTGTGAATATTCTTCCTGTGATACCTGAAGGACGACAGGATGGTAGCTTTTAAGCATATCCCTTGTCCTGAAAATGAAGCCAACATGTTCACCAAGAATGTCAATGCTGGCTCATTGCACAGGGACACCACAAAGCTTTGCGGCAACAACAGACTCATTGCAGTGCTAAAAGGTGAGAAACCTTGAAGCTAGGGAGGGTGTCCAAAGCTTATGCTGTTGTTTGCGCTTCTACAGTTTATTTCATTTTAGTATTTCAAATAAAAATAGTTTGCAATTAGATTATAGCAAAGTTGATCAATATTAAAGCTTATAATTTATCAAATCTACAGTCTAAGTAGTTATCTGACTAGACAGACTTTCAGTGCATCTATCAACAATAACTTTTTTGGCCAAATATCCACAATAAGCCATAGCTGTAGGTGCTGCATACCCTTGAGATATTGGAGCACTTAGCGGCATTTTCCCCAATCCTCTTCATCTGGCCTTTCCACTTGTGATGAAATGAAAGAGCATTCTAGTTGAATTTGGGGTGCACCATAAAATTTAGATGCTAGATAATACTCTTTATGTCTTAAAATGCTAATTCAGTTTGACTCCTACTTTTTTGCTCTGCAATGTATTTTTAGCAAAAATGTGATTTAACCATTTAAGCAAAGCCATGGGGCTTTTGTTAAAGCCTTTTTTGCAATCTAGTGGTATTGAGGCAACATTAGGAAATGCCACTACATTGCCTTTTTTTAATCTGCAGAGCAGTCATGTGATTGTGATGTCCAAGTATCACACATCCACAAAAAAGGCCATTACCATGACAACAATTCCAATTTCAGCAGAAATCACAGTTTAACTTCAAAAATATTTGCCTTACACAAAGATGCCAATCATCACAGTGTTGTCCATGTTCAGGCACACCTGTCAACACTCTTAGTGCCATAAGAGTCCCTCCCTTGCTGAGATATTGTCCCTTATCCACCCTGGGGCTGATGGTCCCCTGCAGCCAAATTCTGGGGATAGCATCTGAAAAATTTCACTTGTTCTCCTGCCCCATGCCCAGCCCTCCCTCCTCTGCAATTGATGGGGCAGCAGGGAACAGAAAAACAGGTGAGACATCAGTAAGACCCATTTTTCACCACTTTTTGGTTATTGTGTCTCACGACAAATCATGTCAAATTCCAAAACATAATCAAGCAGGGAAAAATACCCCACACCCTCCTCCTCTTCTCCTTCGTTATCATGGATGCTGATGAGGTACCACAACAGCACCCAAAGTCTTTTGGGTTCAGGGTTAGATTCTCAAATCCAAGATCTCCTGTAATTTGCAAAAGGTCAAGAACATGAAGACCCAGATGCTGAGTAACACATAACAACCAACCAGAATGGTATGGGAAGAAGAAACCTCTTTCATACTTGAACACAAAAAGCAAGCAAGGGAAATCAGAAAGCTGATCTCCTGGTTGTACTGACAAGAACCACAGCAGAAATCAAACAGAAGTCAGAAGTGGCTTCAAAATTGACAATAACTAACAGCAATTTTAAGAGAAAGGTTGCCAATCTTTACTACGTTGCAAACAATAACAGCAAGCATGTTAGATCTGCAAAGGGACTAATTATGAAGGTAGATGCAAATGCCAAACAACCGTTATTAACTGCAGAAATGAACAGCTTAGGCTGGACCACAGTCAAGAATTAGCACTAATGTAATTCAAGCACAACAAAAGAGGAAGTTGAGATAGGAAAATGATGCTGTGATATTATCCAGGAATGAAAAAATCAAGAAGGGGAAAAACTGGTTGGTGATTTGCATACACTGTTTAATGAGACAGTGAAGGAGGTTGATGACATTGCACTAGAGTGAGAGATGATAACAAAGAAAGCCGACAACTTAGGCATCTCAGTTGATAGTTGCCTTACTAGGTTGAAAAAGAGAACAAAGAAGTATGATTCCATCAGGGATTATCTGGAGTCAATGGAGAATGAGAGGAAATTATTTTTGACAAACTTGACACAGCACACCAAATGAAAAATAGTCTTGAACATGATTTGGCAATAAGGCATAATATAATAAGTGAAATGGAGGTAGAGATGGGCAGTGCCATTGACTATATACGTGTAACTTATTTTATTTCATCAGCTTTCTAATTTATTTATTTCATTTCACCACAGAGAAACTCGGTCCACAAAAATCACAAGTCTGGTAGACAAAGCACATGGGATGTTGCTGTTACCAAATTAGTTATTGAGATGCTTGTGCATAGGACCCTGCCCTCATGTGCTGTTCCTCATTCATTGTCTGTCATTGAGGTACTCTTTTGTAATGTGAATGTTGTAGAGGACCTACTAAGCCTGAGATTCATTTGCAAATCTTACAGTGTTTTACTGCATGTGACAAAGACTCTTGCAGCATATCAGATTGTAAAAGCAGAGATATATGAACAGTTATTTTTGGATGGAACTAGTTGGTAGAAGACTTCCATCTAGAAATGTGTGTGTTGGTTTTATAGATGACAGTGGTGTCTGGACAATCACCTTATCAATGTCAATTATTGAAGAGGATGAACCAGCCAAATCTCTGAGCAAATCAATTATTCAAGCATTCAAAGGAGTGAGAAGTTATGTGAAAGGGGGCAGGACATTACAGCTGACATGTATCCAACTTGTGGCAACCTGATGGACTCCATGCCAAGAGCAAGTGATCTTACTCTATCCAAGCTAGAAAATCATGGTACAGTAATGACAGATGCATGTTCTACTGCATGGAAGTTAACCAATCTCACAAAGCAGAGAGGTTGGTCCAATGACAAGATCAAAATATTTAAGGTGATTGTAGGCAATACCATAGGAACATTGGTTTGGTGCAGAAATTAAACAACTTTCCAAGATGCTGAGTGATTTATTGGCGGAGGACTTGAACAAGACAACATCTATGTTTTAGATCTCAACTGAAATTGATGACCTTCTCTGAAGCATTGTAAAAGAGTTTGGCCTTGCTGCCAGTTAAGCTAAAGGGCATGGATACATTTTGAAAAGTGGATTTGGACCTACCACCCAATGGCATACCTATTTCCAATTACCTGAGCTTGTGGCAGATCCAGACAAGGCCTAAAGGTTGAGGGTGCACCTGCTGTGCTAATGCATTTTCCCTATTTGAAGTTCTAGAGTCTAAAAAGTAAACAGATATAGAATACTCTGGTGATAATTTTTATGCATTCATTTAATTGTAAAGATGGAGCACTATAATGCCATGTTGAAACGGGTGTGCTTCCGTTTGGCAAAATGAAGCTGTGTAGACTTCTACACAGATCTGGTATGTTTGCATTCCTGACACAAGAAGATTTATGTAGAATTATACCTGCTGTGGTATGATTTTCAGCAGGTGTTTTGGATCTAGATCCTTTCTCAGAATTTAAAATGAGTAAGATCATCAATTCTTGTTTTTTGCAAGGTCTGGTTAGCATTAGGAGATGTTTTGCACCTCTTAAAAAATGAAGCTTTAAGTCTACCCTAGGATACTACTGTAGAGTAGATCTAATAGTCTATGTCACTCACCCCCACAAATAAGAAAATCAGGTGAAATTTGTGAAAGAAAACTCTTGCAGAAGAAAAATGGGTAGGACTTTCTAAAGGAAGATACTTGTCTGGTCATAGTTGATCCTTTCTGATGGTGTATGACATCCTGGCTTTGTGGCAAATACAAAGCATTGTTTAATTGTAAGTCTTGATGGAGAGAGGAGTAAGAGTTTAGTGTATTACATTTAATTTATGGTTCAGTGTTTTCAAAGAATGGTGTTACTCTCCTAATCTTCAATCATTTTGATTTGTTCATTGTTTAACCCTAATAGTTCCATTTCTATGGACTGTAGATATAGTCCAAGGATCATGATGGTATTTGCTTTCTGGTTTGCAGAGAATACCTTCTTTACAAAGTAGTGCTTCATTGCCAATTTTATAATCCCATTCCATGCAAGACTTGTTTTCACGTTGTGAGTTGTGATCAGTTTTACATTGCCTATAATCTCCTATTTGTTCCAGTCAGCCAGGAAGGGAATGTCAAACAGCATGTCCCTTCCAAAAATTGCTGCACCTAGAGAGGCTTGGATTACTGTGTGGTATGTGGAGCAAACGGCCCATGTGCCATTGCTGAGGAAGTTCGATATGTCACTGGGAACCACTGTGTTGGCAATGTCTTTTTCAGAGGTGTGGAGCATTTTCATGATTACTTGATGCATCCATTCCAGTATTGCATTTGCTTGGGGGCTCTTGATGCTGGTTGCTTATGCTTGATACCATATAATTCACATAAGGTTTTGAAATGGAGGTTGAACTTGCTTCTATTGTTGTAGATGATTACCTGACAAACTATACCAGATTATGTTAACTAAAGAGCCAACTTTTGCCAATGATTTATTTATAAGCTCTTTAGATTTATTTTGTGTGTTAGTATCCTTGTGTCCCTTTTTATCCTAGAGAATAACAGAATTAAATTCAGTTACCATGAGTTCCAAAATTTCAAAGTGACTTGTAGCTGGGTTCATTGTGACACACATAAAGTCAATTTCAGTGCCATCTTTACCCTTGAGAGTGTATAGTCCAATCAGGTCTACACAGAGTATCTCTCAGGGTTGTGAAACCACTAGCTTTATAGGTAAATCACCATACTTGTGCAGGTGTCTCTTGTTGACTTGGCATTATAAAACTTTTTGTCATAGGCAGAGACTAAATGCTGCAAGCCTTTCCAATACACCGCAGTGCAAAGAGTCTCTTCTAGGCATGTTGTTCCTAGATGTTTCAAGTAGTGGTGGGACCATTCTACTGCACCCTTGGGATGACCAGTTTCCATCTTTACAAAGGCCCTGAATGTTTTCAACAAGTTGTGGTTTGTACTTCTCAAGCTGGGTGAGTTTCTCAAGTGTTTTATCCAATGATTTAGCTTCTGCAATCTCCCTGACTGTGAGGGGATAGAATGCATTTTCTTTGGTGTGGTTTGCAAAACCAAAGTTCATGAGGTCTTTGTGAGTAGATAGAGATGTGACTCCTACAGCATGATGGTGTAGAGGCACCAACATTTTGTGAAAATTGTCCCATTTTCTTTATTGTTCACAATGGGACCATAACCACAAGGCATGAAATTGCATTCACAACTGTGTTGTAGATTCCTTTTATGTATATGATTTTTGGGACCATATTTGTCTAGCAGTAGTCTACAGCAGGAAACCCTGTCACAGGTTAACCAAAGAGCATCTTTTATCAGGTTTTTGTGGTCTGTGTAGAGTACATTTGTCTGGCCCCACAGCATTCCATTGAACTCTTTCAATGTTTGAACTATGGCGAAAAGTTCAATTTTAGTTATGCTGTATTTTGCTGACAAGCAGACAGGTTTCTGCTGAAAAACACAATAGGCCTGTTAGTTTGAGTAATGACTGCTCCAAGCTGTCTCTTGGCATCATCAGTATAGATCTTCAACACTTTTTAGTATTCAGGTTAGGCCAAGGACACATATTTTGCAATAGTGGCCTTTACATCCTTGAATGCTTGTTGGTGTATCATAGGCTACTCCAGGTTTTTTCTAACCTTTTGGATTTTGGAGTGTTCGGTATGACTGCACTTGCCCAATAGCCTTTTGAGTGGGGCAAGAATTTTGCTGTGTCTTACCCAAAGATCTCAATAGTATTGGACCATGCCAAGAAATCTACAGAGGTCTTTGACATTTTTTGGGCAGGGTCAGTGCAAGTATCAACTGTACCTTCTTGGGTTGTGGTTTTATGCCTTCACATGAGGGGATATACCCAAGGCATTCTGTTTTAGTGGCGCAGAGTGTGATTGGTGAGCATTTACTTTCAAATTTACATCTTTCAGTCTGGAAAGAACAAATTCTAATTTAGTCAGGTGCTCTTCCAGGGCCCCCTTGGCAATGCAAAATAGATAATCAATGTAAGCTCATCCAAACTCCAGGGTGGCCATTAGTTCCAGCATTTTTGCTTGGAAAATGTTAAGCAAACCAGCAATTCTCATTGGTAACCTGAGGTATGAGTATTTATCCAATGGAAAAATATTGCCTCAGATTTTGGATGCATCTGGATCCAATCTAGTGGTGTTGTAGCTCATGTTTAATTCAAGAGTTGTTGCTTGTCACAAAATTGAAACCTTCTAATTCTCACAAACTGTACTGATTTGGGGTAATGGGAACCGTTTTCTTATTAATCGTTTATTTGCTTCTCTAAAATCACTGAGAAAGCATACAGTTTGGACTTTTTTGGTACTATAGATGATGGGTAATCAGATGCGGGCTTCCATTCTAGTACCCCCAGTTTGCATAATGTGCTCAACTCTTTTATGAGGGTTTCATTGTGTGCTTGCAGGACCGGGTAAGCTCTGCCAAGATACGGTTTGGCACCTTCCTTTAGTTCAGAGAAGACAGGCTCTATGTTTCATTCACCCAGCGTATCATCAGTGATCCTCATATTTTTGAAGGACTCCCAACTACTTATTTTTGTCATGTAGGCTGAGGAGAGGACAATTGTTGTCAACAACCACCTGGAGGACTGCTTTTTTGTACTCATCATCTAAGATGCAAATGGCGCATTGAGTGGCTTCCTTTGTACTTCACGGTTCATGAATCATGCTTTGGATAACTGACCAAGTTCAGTCTTGGAACTGGTAGACAGACTGATGATGTCTCTCGTTGTCAAGATGATCTCATCAATGGTGATTTCCTTTGTTCAAAAATCCAGAACAATTCCAAAATCTCTTAGTGCTATAACACCTAAGATGAGGCCAAACACTGGCTTGGTCATTTTTTCAACATACTCCACAACAATAGGTTTTACTGGGTATTCCTTACTGCTTGAGCATTCAATGAATTTTAATGTTTCTTTGCCTCTTCTGTTGGTTTGGAAACACTCATTCGATTTACGCCAAGAATTCGGCACCTGCCTAGTCAAGGAGGGAAACCATTTGATGGATCCTTTTTTATGGAACTTGAGGTCACCATCAGTCCCTGTGTCTAACAGTACTCTCTGGAAGTTATTTTTGTGACTCCTTGACAAGTGTTAGAGTTTTGTTGAGGACAATTTCTAGTTGCTTGATTTTGCACAGCTAGTACTGCTGTTACAGAGTCCTTGGTTGCCCTTAGTGCACTGACTCAGATGAGTTCGATTTGATTGAAGCATCCAATTCTGAGTTGATATCCACATTGGATTCTGACAACAAAATCAAGTTTTCTTTCATGTTTTTTAAAGATATATCTTCTAGGCAAATTGCATTATTTTCATTATTAATTTTTGAATTTAATCAAAAATTCACATAATTGGTAGTTTTTGTCGGATCAGGGGTAGTCTATTTAGTTAACTTTGGGTTAGATTTAATTTTCTTAGAGGTATTACAATTTCCCCAAGACTATCTGACCCAATGTTTCAGAAGGAGTCCAAGTCACCTTCACTACTGTCATGACAGCAACATTTCTTGCTCTGCTTGTTGGCTTTCTTAAGAGACTTCTCATGTTTTTTCACTCACCCCGCCATCTACGTTTAGGACCTCTTTTGATTATTATCCACTTGCGGCTTGGAGTCAGACTGTCCAAATCCTGAGTAGGACTACCATCCTTGTTGTACCTGCAACACACCACGGTGTTATGTGTGGTGTGCACACCCCTATGCTTTTTGCACAGCTTGCAATTATTTGCCACACTCATGTGCTCTGCGCATGCTTGCACGGACTTCTTGGGAATCTGTGCACTGGGTGCAAACTTCTTGAGAGGCTGTTTGATGCCTCCTTACCAAGCTTTGCAGTAATGTTTTGTTCATTGACCGGATGCGCAACTTCAATGTGCTCAAGGATTGTCACATTAGGGGTGTAACTCCATTGGGTAGCATTTTGCAAGCAAGTGGTACTGATCTTGCCACACTTCAATGGACACATGCAAAGTATGTGGCATGCAAGTCCGACGTCCATGAATGAGTATACCTTCTCAGTGTATATACTCCCATTTGGCTGTAGTATAGGTGCGGGAGGTCCTTGATGTATGCATTCAGCTGCAGAATGTCCTGCACAAACTGATGCACTTGTACCTTGTTGGACTTTTGTAGAGTTCCCTCATCGGTTCTTGTTGAACAACCTTCAACTCTTGTTTTTGACTAAAGTGCTTCTGCAGCCTCATTGTACTTGGAAGCCAGTCCCATTTTTTGCATTACAGTATGCCTTGTTGACATATGACAAAAACTGCTCATTGGTACCGTGTCTGAACCAAACTATGACTCGGGTTTCTGACCCATTTTCCAGCATGCACTTGATGGATTTGGGTTTTACGTCCAATGGCTCTTGGATTGGGTTCTGGTCAGGTATGTAATGGATGGGAGTTTTGTTGCCTTCCCATTCATGCTTGCATTCTTTGTGTTTCAAACCAGGCAGGCGACTCTCTCAGAAGACATTTTTGTGAGAGCAGCCTAAGAAAAAGGGTCTTGTACAAGCTTCATGGAGGTTACGTTTCAAAGGACATCAATCATGTACCATGACTCTTGTTGACCATGGGATCACATAGGTGCAACAGGTGCAATTACTTACCATTGTTCAATAAAAATAGTTGCTCAATGCACAACGACTGGATGCTGACAACTACACTGGCTGGAGATGGGCGCGACAAAGGCAGGCCGGCAACAGACAGAATGATGATGGACAGACTGTCCAGAAGATCATGCAATAGGCAATTAATTGATAGTGACCTATGCCAGAAGTATTCACAGTCATAGAGTCTAAAAGTAAACAGATGTGGAATACTCTGGTGATGATTTTTATAAGCTCATTTATAATTGTAAAGATGGAGCACCATAAAGCCATGTTCAAGATGATATGCTTTCGTTTGGCAAAATGAAGCTGTGTAGACTTCTACAAGATCTGGGATGTTTGCATTCCTGACACATATAGATTTGTGTAGATTCTACCTGCTGTGGGATGATATTCAGTGGGTGTTTTGGATCTGGATCCTTTCTCAGAATTTAAAATGAATAGGATTGTCAAGTCTTGCTATTTGTAAGGTCTGGTTGGTATTAGGAGATGTTCTGTATCTCCTAAAAATAAAGGGTGTCTTTAAGTCTACCCTACACTGCTAACATTTTGTTCATAAGATTGTTCATAACAATGCCGTTATAAACATTCTTATAAGCATTACCTCAAAGCATCAAAAGCATTTTGGCGATCAGAAAGTGTTATAAAATCCTTATGAACAAAAACCTTTTCTCTGCCAAATCGATGTTTTATGAAAATTCTTATGAGCATTACTCTTTAATTTACAAATCAAGATGGGGCGAGGACATCGATGGCATATACAAATATTACATTTGTCATTATAATTTTTTCTCCACACAATTACTTTTGTCATGGCAACTTTTTGGATGTCTGATTGCTTTTAATGTGATTCAAGAGGGCCTGTTTGCTTGCTTGGGGTGATGGCAAGACCACTTCACCAAGTTTAAGTCCCAACTGCTATGTTCAAGGAGAACCAGACCATAATCGGTAACAACTACCGGACGTGAAGATGGCGGCAATGGTAGCAACAACTGCAAAGGGGGCAACAACTGCAATGGAGGCAACAACTTTGATGGCAGCAATCCGTAAGCCCTTTTCTTGTTTTATTTCCTGACCCCTCATATACAATTGGTCAACTGCACACTGCACTTTTTGGCCACTCCTGTCAACTGCA
>JALLPD010000875.1:0-13968 GCA_036940065.1 Cyclotella cf. meneghiniana
TCGCAGTTGATCTGTTCCCCGACGATGGTGGTCCAAGGACGACGTGCAGTCTCCGACAGTTGAGTGGAGTACTGCAGGAAGATCGCTTGGCCAGCGGACCCTAGGGCCTCGCTGGTGAGGAGTTTAGCAGCAGTTGCTTTGTCCCATGACTGGAGGACGGGGGAATTTTCATCCGTCCCCTTATACCTGGCTTTGGCCGCAGTGGCCGCCGTCAGTTTTGCCTCAGCCTTTTTATCTGCCTTGCAGGCTTCCTCGTAGTCCGTGTCTAAGCCTCTCTGGGAGATGATTTCCATCGAAGTCTGGACATGGTTGAGGAACTGTTCAGGACTTCCCTCATCGAAGACGGCTTAGTTGGAAATGTCGGCGACATGACGGCACATGTCGCCGCGACGCCAACATTGTCGGCTAAAAATCGGCCGACGCCAAATGTCGCTGACGCCGTGACTGGATTCATGGCTGGGTCACGTGTCAGCTGACGTGTCGCCGCATGACTGCCCAGCCATATCCACGACTCATGTGGCCATTACTCAGATGGAAGTAACAGTCGTGTTTTAAGAAAAAAATGGGACTTATATGTGAAGTAACTCAAACAATACTGTTTTTGCAACTTTCTTGCACCAAATCAAACCATAACGGCACGATTGTCTGTGAAGCTGTGCTGATTTTGTTATGTCCAAAAGAATCAACTGACATGTCAGCTGATGTCATCCTGACATGACATGTCACGTCATCTGACATGGTCTGTACAACAGAATTTGACAAAATGTTGGGCCAACATTACAGCATTTTTGCAAGACATCAGCATGTGTCGGGATGACATGTTATTTGGGTGGGTCTGGTGCCACAACACAATGCTGACATTTCCAACTAAGAGCCCCTGGCTCTGATTTACACAACTAATTGATAATCATGTGAATTACATGATAAAAATGAGAGGACTAACATTCTGTAGTCCTCAGTTTGAAATAATGCAATAGCTCATAATTTAAAGTTTCTATTATCAAGCGACTACTTGTTTTAGAGATGTTGGCTGCAGTTGAAACCAATGATTCCTTGGTCATTGCCATGGATTTACTATACTTTTGTGCTGAGTGGTGGTAACACCAGCATTGTACAATAGTCATCCAGTTTGACCTTTCATCTGCGACAGGTCCATAGTCTTATCATGAGATGGTTTTTGCAACAGTATGTTGGATGCCCTTAATGTACACAATGGTGGGGCCATATTCATTTAAGAGTAATGTCCATCTGTACACTCAAGCAGAGGTCAGGCCTAGAGCACACTGCATTAGATTATTGTGGTCTAGACCGTAATTTGTTGTCCCCAAAGCATTTTGACCTCTTTTAGTGTTTCCACTATGACTAGTACTTCTTGTTTGGTCATGCTGTATTGTTGCTGTGTTAGACTCAGTTTCCTACCAAGGCCTGTTGTTCTGATTTTGATGGCTCCTGGTTGAGACTTGGAACTGTCTGTGTAAATCTCAAAGCCCTGGGAGTAATAAGGGTAGGCCAAGGTTGCATCATGAGTGATAGTTGCCTTTAGAGTGTTGAATGCTTGCCGATGGACAACATCCCAATGCCATGGCTTTTTCTTTGTCTTGCTAGCCATTGTGACTTTCGTGTACACACACTCTCCAGCTAGGTTGGTGAGTGGTGCACACATTTCACTGCATTTTTCTCAGATGTCCTTAGTACTGGACCATCCCCAGGAATCTACAGAACTGTTTAAAAGTCTGTGGCATTGTTAATGTGAGAACTGCTTGTACCTTCTTTGGTTACGGTTTGATACCATCTCTGGATAGGATATACCCTAGGTATTTTCTTTCCACAGCATAGAAGCAAGATTTGTGTGCATTGATTTTCAAGCCCACATTCCACAACCTGATTAGGACCATCCTTAGCTTAGCAAGGTGATCATCCAGACTACCCTTTATGATGCACAATAAATCATCCAAATAAGTTTGCACAAACTCAAGGGTTGCTATTAGCTTGGGCATCTTCACCTGGAAGATGTTGGGAGAATGTGCAACACCCATTGGTAGTCTCAGGTGTGTACTTATCTGATGGCAAGATAATGGTGCATATTTTGGATGAATCTGGATCTAATTTAATGATGTAGTAGACCATGTTGAGATCAAGGGCATATGTGAAGCCTTCTTGTTCCTGCAGAACTGTGCTGATTATGGGTATTGAAAATGGTTTTCTCACAATCCCTTTGTTAAGTTCCCAACAATCTCTGACAATGCATACTGTGACTTTTTTGTGGTACTATTAATGTTGGCAAATCCCATTCAGAATCTGGTTGCCATTTTAGTACCCCCCAGTCAAACAGTCATTGGATTCCCTTTTTTGTAATCTCCAAGTGCTTTGGGGGTATTGGAAACGGCTGGCCATGGTATGGCTGTGCCCCTTCCTTTAACTGGAGGGAAACCAGCTCTAATCCCTGTCACCTAGTGTTCCATCAAACAGGTCCTCAAAGTTGTGCAGGAGCACCAGTAATGATGTTGATCTGGGGCACTCAGATGCTTGCAATCATTTTCCATTATTGCTATGAGATGCGCCTTTTCATAGTTGGCATCAAGGATTTGTATGAGGTGCTTAATATCATCAAGTGTGCTCTGAGGTTCTCTTGACATGTCTTGATAGATGATGTCATTCATAGTCCAAAAATTCTAAATTTCAACTTGTGTTTTTTTAATTTATTGATGTCCATCATTGGCAGTAAGATTTCATTGAGTGAGATTTCTTTGTCCAGAAGTGTATGACAATTCCTAACTCTTTCATGGTATTATTACCAAGAATGAGGCCAATCCCTGGTTTGATCATGACATCCATGTCATAATCAACAATATCTTGTTGTAAAAAATAGTCCCTGCTTGCAGAATATTCAAAAATGTTACTCTGACTTTTGCCCTTCCAGTTGTTTGGAAGCTCCCATTTGATGTGTGCCAAGACTTTGGCAACTGCCTAGTCAAGTAGGGAAAGGGTTTATCTTCTCCTTTTGGTGGGAAGAAAATGTCTCAATCAGGCCCAGAGACCAGTAGGACTTTTATTTTGTTACTGGGGCAACCTTTCAGAAGTTGTTTCTTTGCTCTGGAAGATTGACAACCAGTTGCCGGTTCCATGATGGCTAGTAGTGCCAACACACTTAGATAGTCACTGGTACTTCAGTTATACTTGTTGTTTGTATCATTTTTGTGGTCCTTAGTTAGAAATGTTGGCAACAGGTTGGAATGTGTTGCCATGACACCAATATTGTTGACTAAAAATCAGTTGATGTCAAATGTTGTCAATGCTGTGTCTGGATTTGCGTCTGGGTCACATGTTGGCTGGTGTATCAGCGCTTGACTGCCCAGCCATATCCATGGCTTGTGGGGCTGTTCCTCCAATGGAGACAATGGTCATTTTCTTAGTTGGAAATGTCGGTGTTGTGTCGTGTTGTCGGACCCCCCAAATGACATGTCATCCTGACATATGCCGACATATCGGAGGCATGTCAAAAACTTTGGGCCAACATTTGGAAAAAAATGTCATCCAAACTTGCCAAACAACATGACATGTCGTGTCAGGACAACGTGTCAGCTGATTCTTTTGGACATAAAGAAAAAAATGTGTAAATGGAGGCTTTCTACCATCCTGCCCACTCACTGCCCACCTTTATGTCACCCAACCATGACAAACCTTTGGCGGCTTCTGGTTTGGTGGCTTTTGGTTTGGCAGCATTTGGTTCAGCAGCTTCCTGTTTGGCATCTTCTGGTGGGTTGTTGTTTGGCCATACTGGTTGATTGTTTTGGGTTTGGTTATGGCTGGTGCCATAGTTTTGCAGCAACTGGTTGTGTGGCATCACGTTTTGTCATGGCGGGTTTGGCAGCAGTGGGTTTTGAGGCATTGGGATTGACGGTGTTGAGTTTGGCAGTTGTCAGGTTGAAACAGCATCAGGTACATCATACCAACACTGTTGAAACCTGACAACTGCCAAACCGGCAGAATACAATGCTGCCAAACCTGACATGGGGAAAGCCCTGGGTTTATCTGGTGCTGTTCCTGACAGATGTGACAATCAACCTATTCTACTAGTTAATTAATATAATTAGAATTTAGCTATTAACTAGTTATGATTTTCTCATATTCAAAAATAACCTGATTAGTTTACAAACTAAAATCTTTAAACGATCTCTCGTGTAAGTGAGAACAAAACAAGTGGTTTTGTCCGGTGCCAATTCTCAGCCAATGGAACAATCTGCCGAAGCCATGCACCATCCTCACAGACAGCATTGCAGTACCACCACCAATGCGGTGTACATCACATGTGTGCCCATGTGTTTTGTGGATAATACCAACAATGGAACGAACCGTTCTGGTGGTGGGAGCAAAGGAAACATCTTCACTGTTGTGGAACAGGAAAAAATTTACCATGTAAATATCTAGGTAAAAAAGTACTAGTCAAATGTCGAGGCCGACATGTGACCCAGCCATCAATCCAGTCACGGCATCAGCAACATTCCAAATGTCTCCCAAATTATGACTATGGGGAGTGTTAGGAAGACATGTTGCTGAAATGTTGCTGACATTTCCAACTATGGACATAGTTGAAAGAGTTGTTATGACCTCCGTCAAAAGTAAGAGATGGTTGCACATAGTATGAATGAGATCTCCCATATATATGACCAAAATTTAGATTGACACATTGTGAAGGACGAAGAGTAATTACTGCATTGTAAATTTGATTCACAGATATCCCAAATGACACAGTTGGTCAGAGCAACTTCTGAGAGGCCAGCTCATGCCCAATGAATCCTTGGCATACTGGATCATCCTAGTTGATTGTAACTTCCACTTCAATCTTCTCTGTAGATCACTAAAATTGAAGGAATTGCTCATTGGGAAACCTGTTGCATTTGGTGAGGGGATGAATTTCTTGGTTGAGAGGTACATCATCAATCTAGGAAAGAACTTGAGTGATACACCAATAATGAGTGGTACATCAAACAGTAGGCGTTTGTTCACAATTACTGTATTCCAACCACTAATATGTGAACATATGTTTTTTTAGTATACAGCAAGGGGGGAAGAAACTCTGGAGCTGGAATATTAAAATATCTGAAGTTGAGGAAAGTGTGGATTAAACAATGAAATAAAATAATCAATAACTCAAATGGGTTGAATTTTCAAATTTACATTAATCAGAAATTTCAATATTGTTTGAAGAAGAAGTCTTGAAATGTCAAAAAAATCTGAAATTTGAGAAATTTTTACTTTTTCAGAAATTGAAGCCTTATTATATAGGAGTAAGAAGGAATAGCTTTGTGGTGTGAGTAGTACCATAGTGTTCACTGGGTACAAGGAATATCATTGTTGTCATTCTATACTTTAATATACAATGGGTCTCCATTTTTGAATCAGAGCCTATTTTCCCACCGTCTTAGTTACTTTTAAGCCTATTCAGTTAAATGAGTTAGCATGTTTGTGAGATTTTCATCTCTTTTGGAAATTGCAGCCAATTTGGACAGAAATGACTGATATTTTTGAAAAAGATAAAATTTTTGAATCTTATCATTTTCTCAACTTTTTGCCTTCTCACAGAGGAACAACTATTTTATCCAAGCAATATCAAGAATTTCAGCTCATTTGAAATTTTCGTCCATTTGGCTGAAATTTCTTGAATAGCCAAATTATTCATTTCAGCTTATTTAGAAATATACACCTTTTGATTCACATCTCAGCAACAAGATTGTGACCGGCTAAAATTGAAGCTTATTTGTTAATAGCCAGTGAACAGGCAGAGGTGAGTCTTGTTTTTCATAGTCGCCATCAGACAACACAATGCGATGTGTGCATTTTCCCATTGGACTACAATACAGATCATTCAGCTGCTGTGTGATTTGTGAAATCTGATTAATAATTACAGCCTGCAAAAAGCTGTTAGGCTAAAATTTACAGAAAAGCTTAAAAAATTTAAGTTTTCTACTCATAGTATGCTACCTTTCTATTCCAAATTGATGAGAGATTCAGTCTCTTTGTCAAATGCCTAAAAGGCTGAAACCTCTTATTTTAATCCTATTTCCCTTGCCTTCTTTCCATCAAATTCATGTTGTCAACAGTTGGTTTTTGTCATATAAGTGATGATCATAAGGTTGGATAATTTCTGGGTCAAATGAGGATGTGGATGTGATGATAACCATTTGGTATTGCGTGGCAAATAGGTGAATTTTTATAAGATGTTGGTCCAAACTTTCTGCAAACTATCTAATGATGACAAGGATGGAGGAAGTCAAAAACATCAGAGGGATGGGGATGAAGTGTGGGTGAGATGCAGCATGGTCTGACATACAGTCAGGTAAGTTAAACTAGTGAAAAAGGCTGCACACATGAAAAATTTTGAACTAACTTATTAAATTGGAAACTACTTGTGATCACTCTCTTTGCTCTCCAGTCAGCCTGAATAGTCCTCCTGGGCATGCAGTCCACACAACAGCTCTCTCAGAGATATTTACATGTCTGTGAGAGGCAACCTTTAAATACCAAATTGGATACCGGGTATGGTCTATACATGCTCTTCACAAACCAGTGCCAAACCAGGTCACAGTACATTGCATATGACTCCCACAGGCATTCAGCAAAAGATACTATTCTATATGTGTATTTCCTATCTTGTAGCCACACATAAAGTCTGATGTGACCACCTTAATAAAAAGGACGTATATAGGACTCACTACAATATCGGTACTCAGCTACTGATCTGTATGTAGCCACAAACCATCGGTTACTAGCCAGTCCTAGGTGCACAGGTTACCAGCTCTTTTGATACATACTTCCCCTTGTATACAAAAAGGGCCTCTATGCATGGGTATGACACTCTTCCCCTCCATGGCAAGACTTGCGGTGTCATGAATCAAACTAATGAAAGACTGGTCTTAAAAACTCCACCTGTCGTTTCCTTGAAATGACAAGGGGGAGAAAGAAGACACAAGGTAAAAAACTCAAAAAGATTTCAGTCACAACTTGTAAATGGCAAGACACCCTCACTGGGGTAAGTGGAGTGTCTAAGCCAAGCACAGGATCCTTATTGTTGATGTAGTCAATGATAAAATAGAATGCTGCATATGTTGATACATTCTGGTAACACCAGATGCAGTATGATAGTCAAGTTTCCATTAATGAGAACACATTCAATGGTATAACAGCCATGTGTCCTTACTCCGAACTTAGTTGGATAGTGCACTTTCTTCAGGACTTGATTGAAATAAACTCTCATTAGCATGATGTTGCCAGAGCCTTGCAATGGACTGCCAATGAATGATCAGTGGTACACTTAGGAACATGTCTCTGGCAAAGGCAAGAGAACCTGGAGCACTCAAGAACTCCCAAGTGTAGTAGCAACAGTTGTTCACATGGCATGTATTGCCATAGACAATGCATCATCAATTATGTCTCTAGCAGAGGCTACATTTTGTGGGGGTTGGCATGCACTAGGGTTTGCAGTACATTACTAAATTTCTAGTGCATCCATTCACAGATCGCTTGCTTCTCAAGCACACAACCTTGATTGTTAATAGTTGTAGAAGGCATTGGCACTGTCTATCAACTCTCCATCCTTGTCATGTACACAATGTACTGGTCAGAAGTAATGAAAAATCCAATGTTTGACCCCATATCGATTGCCCAGTATTGATACTGGAATGTCCAGTATCAATACTGGATAGTGCAATCCCAATATTGATACCCTGTTCAGATAACTGCTCCTAGTTTTAATATGGCAACTCCAGTATTGACACTGGATGGATGACACATGGCCCAGTATTGATACAGGATGTCCAGTATCAATACTGGGCTGGACTTTTCTATAGGCCTCATATTTTATCTGTCCCAGTATTGATACTGACCATCCCGTGTCAATACTGGGACATGAAGGTGACTATCCACTATCAATACCGGCTCATCCAGTATTCAGTGCCCCCATTGTCAAAACTCTCATGATATTGCAATAAATGAAAGCACACCCCACTGATTCACAGATGTCAGAATCTAGAGTCCCCACATTGGTATCAATACATACATCACGCTACCCAGTATTGATACTGGATGGTCCAGTATCATTACTGTACCAGTATCAATATGGGGTCCAACACCAACACAGTGTGAATTTGTCACAAACATGTGCTGAAGTCTTGTTAAGGATTCTGGTAAGCTTGATTTTTTCAAGTTTGTCCCCTTTTGTACCCCATACCCCTTTATTTTACCATGTAATACTACTTTTTCCCATAATGCTACATTTTTTCTATGCACAGATTTAATCATATAAAATTTATTAAGACTTTTTTACACTGCCAAGGAGCCAAGGAGCCAAGGAGCCAAGGAGCCAAGGAGCCAAGGAGCCAAGGAGCCAAGGAGCCAAGGAGCCAAGGAGCCAAGGAGCCAAGGAGCCAAGGAGCCAAGGAGCCAAGGAGCCAAGGAGCCAAGGAGCCAAGGAGCCAAGGAGCCAAGGAGCCNAGCAGAACTGAAATTACTGTACAAAGACAGAGAGCCTACCATGAAATTGAAACAAAACAATGACAAACCTGAACAATGACATAGAGCCTTCCCAAACTACCCAAACCAAACCATAACAACACACTAACTAAGCACCCCTCTTTGCTCTCCTGCTCATGCATGCTGCTTTCTTCTTTGCTTTTGGCTTTTCAGCATCAGAATAGTAATCTCGCTTCCTTAAGCAACATCATCCATTCAGTGGATTACTCTATCAGCTTCTTTGCATAGTGCATGGACAAAAGCAAAAAAAAATAGGATGGCTGTCATGGGTGTCAGTTGATGCCAAACAAGCTTTGAAAGGGGTCCAAAGGACAAATACAACCCGAGTTTTGGTCATGTCAAGATTTCTGATGTGAACGAGGAAAAATCCCCAGAATTATGTCAAAAAGCATCATTTTCAACTCATTCAAACATATCAAACCCACAAATGAGCACATATTCGAATAAATTGGTGTCTGTTGATGCCAGACAAGCATTGAATATGATCCAAAGGACAAATGCAACCCGAGTTATGGCCATTACAAGATCTCTGATGTGGACAATGAAAAATCCACACTAATAAGTCAACAAGCATCATTTTTGATCCATTCCAATGAATCAAACACGCAGATAAGCACATATTAGAAACGTTGGGTGTCAGTTGGTGCTAAACAAGCTTTGAATGGGGTGCAAAGGACAAATACATTCCGAGATATGGCCATTTAAAAATTTCTGAAACGGGCAAAGCAAAATCCACATAACTTGGCCAAAAAGCATCATTTTTGACACATTCCAAGGGTCTCAAGCACACAGATAATCACATATTCGAACACGTTAGATATCTGCCTATGCCAAACAAGCTTTGAATGGGGTCCAAAGGACAACTACAACCCGAGTTATGGCCATTTCAAGATTTCTGATGCGGACAAGGCAAAATCCACACAACTAAGCCAAAAAGCCTCGTTTTCAACCCATTCCAAGCTCATATTCAAACACATTGTTGTCTATCAATGCCAGACAAGCTTTGAACGGGGTCCAAAGTACAAATTCATTCCGAGTTATGGCCATTTTAACAATTCCAATGGGTACAGATGAAGGCCAATGCTGAATGCTCACTTGAGATACTGTGAAACCACACGACAATATTCATAGCTATAGCTCCGTTTTAGGCCTTATGAGGATGTACTGAAGTGATCCTGTGAGTTTCAGGTGGTTTTGATTCAATTGGAATGAATTCTAATTAGATATCGAATGCCATTTAAATGGGCTAGATGTAATCAATTATATAGTCCACTGACCGAACATAGTATAGAATCAAAAACAGCCAAGATATCAGGCCATAACTTGGGATCCGGCATCTGCACAATGGCTCCTAAGAATCATGTGAAAGAAAGGGGCTTTGTTGTCAATTAGGATGCGATATAAACACAATTAGAGTGGTCAAGAGGGGGGCATATACAGTACCATAGCTCGGCCATTACAGCAGATAAATTATTGGGTTTGGATGCTTTGAAAATGGCTTTCAATTGATCAATAGATGCAATTTTATGCTGTTGAAAGTGGATGATACTGGTTTTAATTGCCTTCTCCAAAGAAGACTTTCTTGTGAACTTCAAACGATCTGGTGAATTCTATGCTGGTAAACTGTATGTGAATTGGTTCTTTCTGAGAAAAATCCTGTACTGGTCTGTAGAATGCACCACCCCTTTCTTATCAGTTTGAGAATGAATAGCAAGAAACAGATTTATTAAATTATTAGCATATGAAAACGCTAGTTTGTACCTGAGCATTGACAACTTTCAAGGATGAATAAAGATACATGGGGTACAAGTAGGGGCGGAGAGTAAGAAAGGGAGCCATACAACATATAACCGAGCTTGCCTGGGTTTGAGGAAGTGTCAATGAAATTCAGGGCATTGAACACTACTTGTTGACCATTGATATTGATTGTCACAGGGCCAATTAAGTGGTTTTCCTGGGGTGCAATATACACTTCTCTTTTGGGCAGACAGTCTTGGGACTTAATGTTGACAATGTGTCAGCATTTTGTTGGCTGGTGATAACATTGTTTTAATGTGTCATGCAATCTATCTTGACCCAGGTATCCCATTACTTGATGGAACCACTTGACGGTGTAAAGCACAATCTCCTCAGTTACAATGATTTTCCACAAGCAGTTTTGTGTCTTGCTGTTAAAATTCCAATATATGTGCATAATTCAAAGGGTTACAATAAGAATGGAGAATCTCCAGGAGGTTGAGGTAGCACTCAACCAACTCCATGACTTCATCATTGTAAAAACCAGAATATTCCTGTGTACATGTCATCTTCAGTGTCATAAAACAATGCAAGCTCTACAAGATTCTTCCCATCCATGATTTGAGCCAGTGTAGCTACGTAATAGAGCCAAGATAGATTATCAGCTAATAAGTTGCAATGACCTTGACATATGCCGGCTACAGAATGTTATCTAGTAGCAGGGTTGTAGGGGCAGATGAACCCTTATGAATGGGGTCGAGCTCCCATAAGAGCGTGTGTGGTCTTGCTGATGGCAGAGAGCAGGGTTCGAGGCAGCATCCCAAAGCTCTGAGGGAAATTGTGATTTTCTTATCATCTTTCTGTCATTTTTCCAACTCAGGAAAAAGACATGATTGGCAGGAAAACCCTGTACTCAACAATAGAATTTGTGAAGTTATTAGCCAGGTGAATTCATTTTGCATGCTTTGCTAAGACAATTTTGTTAGCAAGCTAATGATTTTTTTATTGTTCAAGGCTAAATTCATGAGCCAGGACAAGATGCACACATTGTTGCAGATGTGGTGATGGGGTTGGTTGTGAGTTTTTTCAACTCCTCAACATTTGAAAACACAAGCAAACAACCATTCTGGTGTGTTGCTGGGACGCCATGGCAACCTTGCTTTCAAGATCTGGGAGCAAATTTAAAGGATGATTGTCAAAATTTTTGTCAAAGCTTGACTTGATTTTTGCAGCCATTGGTGCAAGGCATTGCGAGTTCATGAGCATTGTTGCAATTGCTCTTGTGTAATTGTCATGACAATCAATCCCAAGATATTGTTCAAGTGACATCACTGCATTCAAACTTGATGATTGAGTGACATTGTTGCATCAACTTGAAAAAAGTTTGAGCATTATTATTGCCGGTGAACCTTGTAAATGGTCGAGTGACATCATTGCAATTGATTCTGAAAGACAATCAAGCAACATCATTGCAATCATCTTTAAGACCGTTCAAGCAATATTGTTGCAGTTGAACCTTGTTTCACATCATATTGTTCGTAGCATCGCAGTTGCTTCACAAGTGCGATTTTTGCAATTGCTTGCGCAAATTGCCATGTTGTCATAGTCACTTTTGTGACCTGCAAGGCGTGGTATCATTGCAATTGCTTTTGCAATCTGCAAGATCATCACAATTGCTTTTGCGGATCTCAGCCTCTGTGTGATCACTCTCACAAGTTGCATGGTCACTGCGATTGCTTGTGCAAACCGGGGTATCATCACGATTGCTTTTGCAAGTTGCAGTATCATTGCGTTTGCTTTTGCACTCTGTGAGATCATTGCAATTGCTTTTTCAAATTGCAGCATCCATGCAATCACTCTTGCAATTTGCTGGGTTATTGCAATCACTTGCACAAACTGCGGTATTGTTCCAATTGCTTTTGTGAGTCACAGTATCATTGCAATCGCTTTTGCTCTGCAAGATCATCATGATCACTTTTGCAAATCACGACATCCATGCAATCACTCTTGCAAGTTTCCGGGTCATTGCAATCACTTGCAAAAATTGCCGGAAACAAACCAGTTCCTGGAGAGTGGAGGGAAAAATCAAGAAAGAAAAGAAGAGACCAATCATGGACTTATGACTGTCAGGACTATGATCATAGTGACCAAGGCCGGCTACGGGTCGTAGGAAATGAAGAAAAAGAGGAAGTGGAATAATTGATGAAACTTAAAATTATGACTACTAACTGGCCTTCTACTTGTTCTGAGCAATAGAGCAGAATGTCCACACCACAGCTCTCAAAGAGATGTGGATGCCAAACTGTAGTGAGCAAACTCACTAGGAAAACTACCTCTAAAGTCCAAGTCCTCATGTACCAGTGGTCTATCAATGGATATGAGACAGACAGGTAGTTGGCGAAAGGACTCAGTACATACCTAGTAGTACCATGTTGTCCATCTGTATGTAGCCTACAGCAATCTGCAGTAGCTATGTATGCACCACACTTACTTAGTCCCCTTTCTGGTACATCTTGTGCACTTCCTCCTGTGCACAAAAAGGGCTAAAGCATGGTTATGACAGACCTTTGATGTAGTGCAATGTTTATGAGATTTCTTTGACCATTTTGCGCCAATGCAAGACTTGTTGCATTTTGAAAGGGGTCAGAAATTAAGTTTTTATGGTCAGTGAAGACATGAACAAAAGAACTGAGAAGCATACTTCAAAACTCATCAAGAGCATCCACAATAGATGAAATTTCTTTTTAGATCACCATATAATTCTGCTGCAACTTTGACAGCTATTGGGAAAAGTAGGCAACTGGTCAGCCTTCTTGTACAATACAAACACACAATTGAAAATCAGGTGCATCAGTACATACATGAACCACTTATTATGGTTTGGATAGGCAGTGAGGGTATCTGCTGCCATTGAGGCATACATTTCATTGAATGATGTTTGCATGTCAGGAGTCCAAGGCATTGAAGCATGCTTTTTCAAGCCAGAGTGGTCAGTCAAGAGTTTGAGCATGTGAGCACAACTTGGCCACATATTCTGGTAATAATTGACACAAGTGATGAACATGCACAGTTCAGAGGCATTCTGGGGGCAATCCAAATGGAGGATGGCATCTATGTTTTTCTTCCGGGGCTTTAAATCCCATGGAGCAAGCCAATAACCCAGCCAGTAAGTTTTTTTATGGCCCCTTCACATTTAAGTGGGTTAATTGTGGGGCCATTTTCTTGCAGACAGTGTATTATAGTGCCAGGCAGCTTGTTTTTCCCACCAACATTATCAATGTATACATATGTATCATTAATGCCAACAAACACACTTTCCATGATTGACTGAGCATTATCAGGTGAACATTTGAGTCCCATTGGGAGTCTCAAGGATTTGTATTTTCCAAATAGAGTGAAGATAGTACAGAGGTCCTGACTATGTTCATCATCAAAGATATTGTATTGCGTACTGGTGTCAAGTTTAGCAAAAACTTGTAACCTGAGCATTCGTGCAAGATATCCGTGATTATGAGTTGACCTAAGCCAAATGGTAGGTGAAAGTAAGTTGTAGATAAGAAGTAGGAATGGCTTCTTGGTAATTGAAGAATAAAAATTACAGTCACAACACACTAATTTGTTTGAGCAGAGCAGCGGCATTTTGGTGACCAACTAGGTTGCAAATTACTGTCAAGTTACTGAGTAATTACTGCTTACTCAGTA